>CAWVNZ010002366.1:0-119518 GCA_963930735.1 Dioctria linearis | reverse complement strand
AAAATTATTTTTTGAATAATTTACTATAGAAAAGGCAATCCCTGGCGTAATTAAAATTTGAGACAGTAAAAAACGAATTTTTGAATAATTTACTATAGAAAAGGCAATCCCTGGCGTAATTAAAATTTGCGACACTAAATAATTATTTTTTGCAAAATTTACTATAGAAAGGGCAATCCCTGGCGTAATTAAAAATTTGAGGACAGTAAAAAATTATTTTTTGAATAATTTACTATACAAAAGGCAATCCCTGGCGTAGTTAAAATTTGCGACAGTAAAAAATGAATTTTTGAATAATTTACTATAGAAAAGGCAATCCCTGGCGTAATTAAAATTTGCGACACTAAACAATTATTTTTTGCAAAATTTACTATAGAAAAGGCAATCCCTGGCGTAATTAATATTTGCGACACTAAACAATTATTTTTTGCAAAATTTACTATAGAAAAGGCAATCCCTGGCGTAATAAAATTTGAGACAGTAAAAAATTATTTTTTGAATAATTTACTATACAAAAGGCAATCCCTGGCGTAATTAAAATTTGCGAGAGTAAAAAATGAATTTTTGAATAATTTACTATAGAAAAGGTAATCCCTGGCGTAATTAAAATTTGCGACAGAAAAAAATTAATTTTTGAATAATTTACTATAGAAAAGGCAATCCCTGGCGTAATTAAAATTTGCGACAGTAAAAAATTATTTTTTGCAAAATTTACTATAGAAAAGGCAATCCCTGGCGTAATTAAAATTTGTGACAGAAAAAATTATTTTTTTAATAATTTACTATAGAAAAGGCAATCCCTGGCGTAATTAAAATTTGCAACACTAAACAATTATTTTTTGCAAAATTTACTATAGAAAAGGCAATCCCTGTCGTAATTAAAATTTGTGACAGAAAAAATTATTTTTTGAATAATTTACTATAGAAAAGGCAATCCCTGGCGTAATTAAAATTTGAGACAGTAAAAAATGAATTTTTGAATAATTTACTATAGAAAAGGCAATCCCTGGCGTAATTAAAATTTGCGAGACTAAACAATTATTTTTTGCAAAATTTACTATAGAAAAGGCAATCCCTGGCGTAATTAAAATTTGAGACAGTAAAAAATGAATTTTTGAATAATTTACTATAGAAAAGGCAATCCCTGGCGTAATTAAAATTTGCGACAGTATAAAATTATTTTTTGAATAATTTACTATACAAAAGGCAATCCCTGGCGTAATTAAAATTTGAGACAGTAAAAAATAATTTTTTGAATAATTTACTATACAAAAGGCAATCCCTGGCGTAATTAAAATTTGCGACAGTACAAAATGAATTTTTGAATGATTTACTATAGAAAAGGCAATCCCTGGCGTAATTAAAATTTGCGACACTAAACAATTATTTTTTGCAAAATTTACTATAGAAAAGGCAATCCCTGGCGTAATTAAAATTTGCGACACTAAACAATTATTTTTTGCAAAATTTACTATAGAAAAGGCAATCCCTGGCGTAATTAAAATTTGAGACAGTAAAAAATTATTTTTTGAATAATTTACTATACAAAAGGCAATCCCTGGCGTAATTAAAATTTGCGACAGTAAAAAATGAATTTTTGAATAATTTACTATAGAAAAGGCAATCCCTGGCGTAATTAAAGTTTGCGACAGAAAAAAATTAATTTTTGAATAATTTACTATAGAAAAGGCAATCCCTGGCGTAATTAAAATTTGCGACAGTAAAAAATTATTTTTGCAAAATTTACTATAGAAAAGGCAATCCCTGGCGTAATTAAAATTTGTGACAGAAAAAATTATTTTTTGAATAATTTACTATAGAATAGGCAATCCCTGGCGTAATTAAAATTTGCGACACTAAACAATTATTTTTTGCAAAATTTACTATAGAAAAGGCAATCCCTGGCGTAATTAAAATTTGTGACAGAAAAAAATTATTTTTTGAATAATTTACTATAGAAAAAGCAATCCCTGGCGTAATTAAAATTTGCGACACTAAACAATTATTTTTTGCAAAATTTACTATAGAAAAGGCAATCCCTGGCGTAATTAAAATTTGTGACAGAAAAAATTATTTTTTGAATAATTTACTATAGAAAAGGCAATCCCTGGCGTAATTAAAATTTGAGACAGTAAAAAATGAATTTTTGAATAATTTACTATAGAAAAGGCAATCCTTGGCGTAATTAAAATTTGCGACACTAAACAATTATTTTTTGCAAAATTTACTATAGAAAAGGCAATCCCTGGCGTAATTAAAATTTGAGACAGTAAAAAATGAATTTTTGAATAATTTACTATAGAAAAGGCAATCCCTGGCGTAATTAAAATTTGCCGACAGTAAAAAATTATTTTTTGAATAATTTACTATAGAAAAGGCAATCCCTGGCGTAATTAAAAATTTGCGACACTAAACAATTAGTTTTTGAATAATTTACTATAGAAAAGGCAATCCCTGGCGTAATTAAAATTTGCGACAGTAAAAAATGAATTTTGAATAATTTACTATAGAAAAGGCAATCCCTGGCGTAGTGGAAATTTGAGACAGTAAAAAATGAATTTTTGAATAATTTACTATAGAAAAGGCAATCCCTGGCGTAATTATATTTTGCGACAGTAAAAAATTATTTTTTGCAAAATTTACTATAGAAAAGGCAATCCCTGGCGTAATTAAAATTTGCGACACTAAACAATTATTTTTTGAATAATTTACTATACAAAAGGCAATCCCTGGCGTAATTAAAATTTGCGACAGTAAAAAATGAATATTTTTGAATAATTTACTATAGAAAAGGCAATCCCTGGCGTAATTAAAATTTGCGACAGTAAAAAATTATTTTTTGCAAAATTTACTATAGAAAAGGCAATCCCTGGCGTAGTTAAAATTTGTGACAGAAAAAATTATTTTTTGAATAATTTACTATAGAAAAGGCAATCCCTGCCGTTATTAAAATTTGAGACAGTAAAAAATAAATTTTTGAATAATTTACTATAGAAAAGGCAATCCCTGGCGTAATTAAAATTTGTGACAGAAAAAATTATTTTTTGAATAATTTACTATAGAAATGGCAATCCCTGGCGTAATTAAAATTTGAGACAGTAAAAAATGAATTTTTGAATAATTTACTATAGAAAAGGCAATCCCTAGCCTAATTAAAATTTGCGGGACTAAACAATTATTTTTTGCAAAATTTACTATAGAAAAGGCAATCCCTGGCGTAATTAAAATTTGAGACAGTAAAAAATGAATTTTTGAATAATTTACTATAGAAAAGGCAATCCCTGGCGTAATTAAAATTTGCGACAGTATAAAATTATTTTTTGAATTATTTACTATACAAAAGGCAATCCCTGGCGTAATTAAAATTTGAGACAGTAAAAAATAATTTTTTTGAATAATTTACAATACAAAAGGCAATCTCTGGCGTAATTAAAATTTGCGACAGTAAAAAATGAATTTTTGAATAATTTACTATAGAAAAGGCAATCCCTGGCGTAATTAAAATTTTCGACACTAAACAATTATTTTTTGCAAAATTTACTATAGAAAAGGCAATCCCTGGCGTAATTAAAATTTGTGACAGAAAAAATTATTTTTTGAATAATTTTACTATAGAAAAAGGCAATCCCTGGCGTAATTAAAATTTGAGACAGTAAAAAATGAATTTTTGAATAATTTACTATAGAAAAGGCAATCCCTGGCGTAATTAAAATTTGCGACACTAAACAATTATTTTTTGCCAAAATTTACTATAGAAAAGGCAATCCCTGGCGTAATTAAAATTTGAGACAGTAAAAAATGAATTTTTTGAATAATTTACTATAGAAAAGGCAATCCCTGGCGTAATTAAAATTTGCGACAGTAAAAAAATTATTTTTTGAATAATTTACTATAGAAAAGGCAATCCCTGGCGTAATTAAAATTTGCGACAGTAAAAAATGAATTTTTGAATAATTTACTATAGAAAAGGCAATCCCTGGCGTAATGAAAATTTGAGACAGTAAAAAATGAATTTTTGAATAATTTACTATAGAAAAGGCAATCCCTGGGCGTAATTATAATTTGCGACAGTAAAAAATTATTTTTTGCAAAATTTACTATAGAAAAGGCAATCCCTGGCGTAATTAAAATTTGCGACACTAAACAATTATTTTTTGAATAATTTACTATACAAAAGGCAATCCCTGGCGTAATTAAAATTTGCGACAGTAAAAAATGAATTTTTGAATAATTTACTATAGAAAAGGCAATCCCTGGCGTAATTAAAATTTGCGACAGTAAAAAATTATTTTTTTGCAAAATTTACTATAGAAAAGCCAATCCCTGGCGTAATTAAAATTTGTGACAGAAAAAATTATTTTTTGAATAATTTACTATAGAAAAGGCAATCCCTGCCGTTATTAAAATTTGAGACAGTAAAAAATGAATTTTTGAATAATTTACTATAGAAAAGGCAATCCCTGGCGTAATTAAATTTGTGACACTAAACAATTATTTTTTGCAAAATTTACTATAGAAAAGGCAATCCCTGGCGTAATTAAAATTTGCGACAGAAAAAAAATTATTTTTTTGAATAATTTACTATACAAAAGGCAATCCCTGGCATAATTAAAATTTGCGACAGTAAAAAATGAATTTTTGAATAATTTACTATAGAAAAGACAATCCTGGCGAAATTAAAAATTGCGAGACTAAACAATTATTTTTTGCAAAATTTACTATAGAAAAGGCAAATCCCTGGCGTAATTAAAATTTGTGACAGTAAAAAATGAATTTTTGAATAATTTACTATAGAAAAGGCAATCCCTGGCGTAATTAAAATTGGCGACAGTATAAAATTATTTTTTTGAATAATTTACTATAGAAAAGGCAATCCCTGGCGTAATTAAAATTTGCGACACTAAACAATTAGTTTTTGAATAATTTACTATAGAAAAGGGCAATCCCTGGCGTAATTATAATTTGCGACAGTATAAAATTATTTTTTGAATAATTTACAATAGAACAGGCAATCCCTGGCGTAATATAATTTGCGACAGTAAAAAATGAATTTTTGAATAATTTACTATAGAAAAGGCAATCCCTGGCGTAATTATAATTTGCGACAGTAAAAAATTATTTTTTGCAAAATTTACTATAGAAAAGGCAATCCCTGGCGTAATTATAATTTGAGACAGTAAAAAATTAATTTTTGATAATTTACTATAGAAAAGGCAATCCCTGGCGTAATTAAAATTTGCGACAGTATAAAATTATTTTTTGAATATTTTACTATAGAAAAGGCAAACCCTGGCGTAATTAAAATTTGCGACACTAAACAATTAGTTTTTGAATAATTTACTATAGAAAAGGCAATCCCTGGCGTAATTATAATTTGCGACAGTATAAAATTAATTTTTTTGCAAAATTTACTATAGAAAAGGCAGTCCCTGGCGTAATTAAAATTTGAGACAGTAAAAAATGAATTTTTGAATAATTTACTATAGAAAAGGCAATCCCTGGCGAAATTAAAATTTGCGACAGTATAAAATTATTTTTTGAATAATTTACTATAGAAAAGGCAATCCCTGGCGTAATTAAAATTTGAGACAGTAAACAATTATTTTTTGAATAATTTACTATAGAAAAGGCAATCCCTGGCGTAATTAAAATTTGAGACAGTAAAAAATGAATTTTTGAATAATTTACTATAGAAAAGGCAAATCCCTGGCGTAATTAAAATTTGCGACAGTAAAAAATGAATTTTTGAATAATTTACTATAGAAAAGGCAATCCCTGGCGTAATTAAAATTCGCGACAGTAAAAAATTATTTTTTGCAAAATTTACTATAGAAAAGGCAATCCCTGGCGTAATTAAAATTTGAGACAGTAAAAAATTAATTTTTGAATAATTTACTATAGAAAAGGCAATCCCTGGCGTAATTAAAATTTGCGACAGTAAAAAATTATTTTTTGCAAAATTTACTATACAAAAGGTAATCCTGGCGTAATTAAAATTTGAGACAGTAAAAAAATGAATTTTTGAATAATTTACTATAGAAAAGGCAATCCCTGGCGTAATTAAAATTTGCGACACTAAACAATTTTTTTTGCAAAATTTACTACAGAAAAGGCAATCCCTGGCGTAATTAAAATTTGCGACAGAAAAAAATTATTTTTTGAATAATTTACTATACAAAAGGCAATCCCTGGCGTAATTAAAATTTGCGACAGTAAAAAATGAATTTTTGAATAATTTACTATAGAAAAGGCAATCCCTGGCGTAATTAAAATTTGCGACAGTAAAAATTTATTTTTTGCAAAATTTACTATAGGAAAGGCAATCCCTGGCGTAATTAAAATTTGTGACAGAAAAAATTATTTTTTGAATAATTTACTATAGAAAAGGCAATCCCTGGCGTAATTAAAATTTGAGACAGTAAAAAATGAATTTTTGAATAATTTACTATAGAAAAGGCAATCCTTGGCGTAATTAAAATTTGCGACACTAAACAATTATTTTTTGCAAATTTACTATAGAAAAGGCAATCCCTGGCGTAATTAAAATTTGCGACAGTAAAAAAATGAATTTTTGAATAATTTACTATAGAAAAGGCAATCCCTGGCGTAATTAAAATTTGCGACAGTATAAAATTATTTTTTGAATAATTTACTATAGAAAAGGCAATCCCTGGCGTAATTAAAATTTGCGACAGTAAAAAAATGAATTTTTGAATAATTTACTATAGAAAAGGCAATCCCTGGCGTAATTAAAATTTGCGACAGTATAAAATTATTTTTTGAATAATTTACTATAGAAAAGGCAATCCCTGGCGTAATTAAAATTTGCGACACTAAACAATTAGTTTTTGAATAATTTACTATAGAAAAGGCAATCCCTTGCGTAATTAAAATTTGAGACAGTAAAAAATGAATTTTTGAATAATTTACTATAGACAAGGCAATCCCTGGCGTAATAAAAATTTGCGACAGTATAAAATTATTTTTTGAATAATTTACAATAGAAAAGGCAATCCCTGGCGTAATTATAATTTGAGACAGTAAAAAATTAATTTTTGAATAATTTACTATAGAAAAGGCAATCCTTGGCGTAATTAAAATTTGCGACAGTAAAAAATTATTTTTTGCAAAATTTACTATAGAAAAGGCAATCCCTGGCGTAATTAAAATTTGAGACAGTAAAAAATGAATTTTTTGAATAATTTACTATAGAAAAGGCAATCGCTGGCGTAATTAAAATTTGCGACAGTAAAAAATGAATTTTTGAATAATTTACTATAGAAAAGGCAATCCGTGGCGTAATTAAAATTTGCGACAGTAAAAAATTATTTTTTGCAAAATTTACTATAGAAAAGGCAATCCCTGGCGTAATTAATATTTGAGACAGTAAAAAATTAATTTTTGAATAATTTACTATAGAAAAGGCAATCCCAGGCGTAAATTAAAATTTGCGACAGTAAAAAAATTATTTTTTGCAAAATTTACTATACAAAAGGCAATCCCTGGCGTAATTAAAATTTGAGACAGTAAAAAATGAATTTTTGAATAATTTACTATAGAAAAGGCAATCCCTGGCGTAATTAAAATTTGCGACACTAAACAATTATCTTTTTGCAAAATTTACTATAGAAAAGGCAATCCCATGGCGTAATTAAAATTTGCGACAAAAAAAAAATTATTTTTTGAATAATTTACTATACAAAAGGCAATCCCTGGCGTAATTAAAATTTGCGACAGTAAAAAATGAATTTTTGAATAATTTACTATAGAAAAGGCAATCCCTGGCGTAATTAAAATTTGCGACAGTAAAAATTTATTTTTTTGCAAAATTTACTATAGGAAAGGCAATCCCTGGTGTAATTAAAATTTGTGACAGAAAAAATTATTTTTTGAATAATTTACTATAGAAAAGGCAATCCCTGGCGTAATTAAAATTTGAGACAGTAAAAAATGAATTTTTGAATAATTTACTATAGAAAAGGCAATCCTTGGCGTAATTAAAATTTGCGACACTAAACAATTATTTTTTTGCAAAATTTACTATAGAAAAAGGCAATCCCTGGCGTAATTAAAATTTGCGACAGTAAAAAATGAATTTTTGAATAATTTACTATAGAAAAGGCAATCCCTGGCGTAATTAAAATTTGCGACAGTATAAAATTATTTTTTGAATAATTTACTACAGAAAAGGCAATCCCTGGCGTAATTAAAATTTGCGACACTAAACAATTAGTTTTTGAATAATTTACTATAGAAAAGGCAATCCCTGGCGTAATTATAATTTGCGACAGTATAAAATTATTTTTTGAATAATTTACTATAGAAAAGGCAATCCCTGGCGTAATTATAATTTGCGACAGTAAAAAATGAATTTTTGAATAATTTACTATAGAAAAGGCAATCCCTGGCGTAATTAAAATTTGCGACATCTAAAAAATTATTTTTTGCAAAATTTACTATAGAAAAGGCAATCCCTGGCGTAATTAAAATTTGCGACAGTAAAAAATGAATTTTTGAATAATTTACTATAGAAAAGGCAATCCCTGGCGTAATTAAAATTTGCGACAGTATAAATTATTTTTGAATAATTTACTATAGAAAAGGCAATCCCTGGCGTAATTAAAATTTGCGACACTAAACAATTAGTTTTTGAATAATTTACTATAGAAAAGGCAATCCCTGGCGTAATTATAATTTGCGACAGTATAAAATTATTTTTTGCAAAATTTACTATAGAAAAGGCAATCCCTGGCGTAATTAAAATTTGAGACAGTAAAAAATGAATTTTTGAATAATTTACTATAGAAAAGGCAATCCTGGCGTAATTAAAATTTGCGACAGTATAAAATTATTTTTTGAATAATTTACTATAGAAAAGGCAATCCCTGGCGTAATTATAATTTGAGACAGTAAAAAATTAATTTTTGAATAATTTACTATAGAAAAGGCAATCCCTGTCGTAATTAAAATTTGCGACAGTAAAAAATTATTTTGCAAAATTTACTATAGAAAAGGCAATCCTGGCGTAATTAAAATTTGTGACAGAAAAATTATTTTTTGAATAATTTACTATAGAAAAAGGCAATCCTGGCGTAATTAAAATTTGACACAGTAAAAAAATGAATTTTTGAATAATTTACTATAGAAAAGGCAATCCTTGGCGTAATTAAAATTTGAGACAGTAAAAAATGAATTTTTGAATAATTTACTATAGAAAAGGCAATACCTGGCGTAATTAAAATTTGCGACACTAAAGAATTATTTTTTGCAAAATTTACTATAGAAAAGGCAATCCCTGGCGTAATTAAAATTTGCGACAGTAAAAAAATGAATTTTTTGAATAATTTACTATAGAAAAGGCAATCCCTGGCGTAATTAAAATTTGCGACAGAAAAAATGAATTTTTGAATAATTTACTATAGAAAAGGCAATCCCTGGCGTAATTAAAATTTGAGACAGTAAAAAATTAATTTTTGAATAATTTACTATAGAAAAGGCAATCCCTGTCGTAATTAAAATTTGCGACAGTAAAAAATTATTTTTGCAAAATTTACTATAGAAAAGGCAATCCCTGGCGTAATTAAAATTTGTGACAGAAAAAATTATTTTTTGAATAATTTACTATAGAAAAGGCAATCCCTGGCGTAATTAAAATTTGAGACAGTAAAAAATGAATTTTTGAATAATTTACTATAGAAAAGGCAATCCTTGGCGTAATTAAAATTTGAGACAGTAAAAAATGAATTTTTGAATAATTTACTATAGAAAAGGCAATCCCTGGCGTAATTAAAATTTGCGACACTAAAGAATTATTTTTTGCAAAATTTACTATAGAAAAGGCAATCCCTGGCGTAATTAAAATTTGCGACAGTAAAAAATGAATTTTTGAATAATTTACTATAGAAAAGGCAATCCCTGGCGTAATTAAAATTTGGCGACAGAAAAAATGAATTTTTGAATAATTTACTATAGAAAAGGCAATCCCTGGCGTAATTAAAATTTGAGACAGTATAAAATTATTTTTTGAATAATTTACTATAGAAAAGGCAATCCCTGGCGTAATTAAAATTTGCGACATTAAAAAATTAGTTTTTGAAAATTTACTATAGAAAAAGGCAATCCCTGGCGTAATTAAAATTTGAGACAGTAAAAATTATTTTTTGAATAATTTACTATACAAAAGGCAATCCCTGGCGTAATTATAATTTGCGACAGTAAAAAATGAATTTTTGAATAATTTACTATAGAAAAGGCAATCCCTGGCGTAATTAAAATTTGCGACACTAAACAATTATTTTTTGCAAAATTTACTATACAAAAGGCAATCCCCTGGCGTATTTAAAATTTGTGACAGAAAAAAATATTTTTTGAATAATTTACTATAGAAAAGGCAATCCCTGGCGTAATTAAAATTTGGGACAGTAAAAAATGATTTTTGAATAATTTACTATAGAAAAGGCAATCCCTGGCGTAATTAAAATTTGCGACACTAAACAATTATTTTTTGCAAAATTTACTATAGAAAAGGCAATCCTGGCGTAATTAAAATTTGCGACAGTATAAATTATTTTTTGAATAATTTACTATAGAAAAGGCAATCCCTGGCGTAATTATAATTTGCGACAGTAAAAATTATTTTTTGCAAAATTTACTATAGAAAAGGCAATCCCTGGCGTAATTAAAATTTGCCACACTAAACAATTATTTTTTGCAAAATTTACTATAAAAAGGCAATCCCTGGCGTAATTAAAATTTGCGACAGTATAAAATTAATTTTGAATAATTTACTATAGAAAAGGCAATCCCTGGCGTAATTAAAATTTGCGACAGAAAAAAATTATTTTTGAATAATTTACTATACAAAAGCCAATCCCTGGCGTAATTATAATTTGCGACAGTAAAAACTTATTTTTTGAATAATTTACTATACCAAAGGCAATCCCTGGCGTAATTATAATTTGCGACAGTTAAAAAATTATTTTTTGAATAATTTACTATAGAAAAGGCAATCCCTGGCGTAATTAAAATTTGAGATAGTAAAAAATGAATTTTTGAATAATTTACTATAGAAAAGGCAATCTCTGGCGTAATTAAAATTTGAGACAGTAAAAATTAATTTTTGCAAAATTTACTATAGAAAAGGCAATCCCTGGCGTAATTAAAATTTGTGATAGAAAAAATTATTTTTTGAATAACTTACTATAGAAAAGGCAATCCCTGGCGTAATTAAAATTTGAGACAGTAAAAAATGAATTTTTGAATAATTTACTATAGAAAAGGCAATCCCTGGCGTTATTAAAATTTCCAACACTAAACAATTATTTTTTGAATAATTTACTATAGAAAAGGCAATCCCTGGCGTATTTAAAATTTGCGACAGTATAAAATTATTTTTTGAATAATTTACTATACAAAAGGGCAATCCCTGGCGTAATTAAAATTTGTGACAGAAAAAATTATTTTTTGCAAAATTTACTATAGAAAAGGCAATCCTTGGCGTAATTAAAATTTGAGACAGTAAAAAATTAATTTTTGAATAATTTACTATAGAAAAGGCAATCCCTCGCGTAATTATAATTTGAGACAGTAAAAAATTATTTTTTGAATAATTTACTATAGAAAAGGCAATCCCTGGCGTAATTAAAATTTGCGACAGAAAAAAATTAATTTTTTGAATAATTTACTATAGAAAAGGCAATCCCTGGCGTAATTAAAATTTGCGACAGTAAAAAATTATTTTTGAATAATTTACTATAGAAAAGGCAAATCCCTGGCGTAATTAAAATTTGTGACAGTAAAAAATGAATTTTTGAATAATTTACTATAGAAAAGGCAATCCCTGGCGTAATTAAAATTTGAGACAGTAAAAAATGAATTTTTGAATAATTTACTATAGAAAATACAATACCTGGCGTAATTAAAATTTGAGACAGTAAAAAATGAATTTTTGAATAATTTACTATAGAAAAGGCAATCCCTGGCGTAATTATAATTTGCGACAGTAAAAAATTATTTTTTGAATAATTTACTATAGAAAAGCCAATCCCTGGCGTAATTATAATTTGCAACAGTAAAAAATTATTTTTTGCAAAATTTACTGTAGAAAAGGCAATCCCTGCGTAATTAAAATTTGTGACAGAAAAAATTATTTTTTGAATAATTTACTATAGAAAAGGCAATCCTGGCGTAATTAAAATTTGAGACAGTAAAAAATTATTTTTTGAATAATTTACTATAGAAAAGGCAATCCCTGGCGTAATTAAAATTTGCGACAATTATTTTTTGCAAAATTTACTATAGAAAAGGCAATCCCTGGCGTAATTAAAATTTGAGACAGTAAAAAATGAATTTTTGAATAATTTAATATACAAAAGGCAATCCCTGGCGTAATTAAAATTTGCGACAGTAAAAAATTATTTTTTGAATAATTTACTATAGAAAAGGCAATCCCTGGCGTAATTAAAATTTGAGACAGTAAAAAATTATTTTTTGAATAATTTACTATAGAAAATGCAATAACTGGCGTAATTAAAATTTGCGACACTAAACAATTATTTTTTGCAAAATTTACTATAGAAAAGGCAATCCCTGGCGTAATTAAAATTTGAGACAGTAAAAAATGAATTTTTGAATAATTTACTATACAAAAGGCAATCCCTGGCGTAATTAAAATTTGCGACAGTAAAAAATTAGTTTTTGAATAATTTACTATACAAAAGGCAATCCCTGGCGTAATTAAAATTTGCGACAGTAAAAAATTAATTTTTGAATAATTTACTATATAAATGGCAATCCCTGGCGTAATTAAAATTTGAGACTGTAAAAAATTATTTTTTGAATAATTTACTATAGAAAAGGCAATACCTGGCGTAATTAAAATTTGAGACAGTAAAAAATTATTTTTTGAATAATTTACTATAGAAAAGGCAATCCCTGGCGTAATTAAAATTTGAGACAGTAAAAAATTAATTTTTGAATAATTTACTATAGAAAAGGCAATCCCTGGCGTAATTATAGTTTGAGACAGTAAAAAATTAATTTTTGAATAATTTACTATAGAAAAGGCAATCCCCGGCGTATTTAAAATTTGCGACAGTATAAAATTATTTTTTGACTAATTTACTATACAAAAGGCAATCCCTGGCGTAATTAAAATTTGCGACAGTAAAAAATTATATTTTGAATAATTTACTATAGAAAAGGCAATCCCTGGCGTAATCAAAATTTGAGACAGTAAAAAATTATTTTTTGAATAATTTGCTATAGAAAAGGCAATCCCTGGCGTAATTAAAATTTGAGACAGTAAAAAATGAATTTTTGAATAATTTACTATACAAAAGGCAATCCCTGGCGTAATTAAAATTTGCGACAGTAAAAAATAATTTTTTTAATAATTTACTATAGGAAAGGCAATCCCTGGCGTAATTAAAATTTGAGACAGAAAAAAATGAATTTTTGAATAATTTACTATAGAAAAGGCAATCCCTGGCGTTATTAAAATTTCCGACACTAAACAATTATTTTTTGCAAAATTTACTATAGAAAAAGCAATCCCTGGCGTAATTAAAATTTGAGACAGTAAAAAATGAATTTTTGAATAATTTACTATAGAAAAGGCAATCCCTGGCGTAATTAAAATTTGAGACAGTAAAAAATTATTTTTTGACTAATTTAATATACAAAAGGCAATCCCTGGCGTAATTAAAATTTGCGACAGTAAAAAATTATTTTTTGAATAATTTACTATAGAAAAGGCAATCCCTGGCGTAATTAAAATTTGAGACAGTAAAAAATTATTTTTTGAATAATTTACTATAGAAAATGCAATCCCTGGCGTAATTAAAATTTGCGACACTAAACAATTATTTTTTGCAAAATTTACTATAGAAAAGGCAATCCCTGGCGTAATTAAAATTTGAGACAGTAAAAAATGAATTTTTGAATAATTTACTATAGGAAAGGCAATCCCTGGCGTAATTAAAATTTGCGACAGAAAAAAATTATTTTTTGAATAATTTACTATACAAAAGCCAATCCCTGGCGTAATTATAATTTGCGACAGTAAAAAATTATTTTTTGAATAATTTACTATACCAAAGGCAATCCCTGGCGTAATTATAATTTGCGACAGTAAAAAATTATTTTTTGAATAATTTACTATAGAAAAGGCAATCCCTGGCGTAATTAAAATTTGAGATAGTAAAAAATGAATTTTTGAATAATTTACTATAGAAAAGGCAATCTCTGGCGTAATTAAAATTTGAGACAGTAAAAAATTAATTTTTGCAAAATTTACTATAGAAAAGGCAATCCCTGGCGTAATTAAAATTTGTGATAGAAAAAATTATTTTTTGAATAACTTACTATAGAAAAGGCAATCCCTGGCGTAATTAAAATTTGAGACAATAAAAAATGAATTTTTGAATAATTTACTATAGAAAAGGCAATCCCTGGCGTTATTAAAATTTCCGACACTAAACAATTATTTTTTGAATAATTTACTATAGAAAAGGCAATCCCTGGCGTATTTAAAATTTGCGACAGTATAAAATTATTTTTTGAATAATTTACTATACAAAAGGCAATCCCTGGCGTAATTAAAATTTGTGACAGAAAAATTTTTTTTTGCAAAATTTACTATAGAAAAGGCAATCCTTGGCTTAATTAAAATTTGAGACAGTAAAAAATTAATTTTTGAATAATTTACTATAGAAAAGGCAATCCCTGGCGTAATTATAATTTGAGACAGTAAAAAATTATTTTTTGAATAATTTACTATAGAAAAGGCAATCCCTGGCGTAATTAAAATTTGCGACAGAAAAAAATTAATTTTTGAATAATTTACTATAGAAAAGGCAATCCCTGGCGTAATTAAAATTTGCGACAGTAAAAAATTATTTTTTGAATAATTTACTATAGAAAAGGCAATCCCTCGCGTAATTAAAATTTGTGACAGTAAAAAATGAATTTTTGAATAATTTACTATAGAAAAGGCAATCCCTGGCGTAATTAAAATTTGAGACAGTAAAAAATGAATTTTTGAATAATTTACTATAGAAAAGGCAATCCCTGGCGTAATTAAAATTTGAGACAGTAAAAAATGAATTTTTGAATAATTTACTATAGAAAAGGCAATCCCTGGCGTAATTATAATTTGCGACAGTAAAAAATTATTTTTTGAATAATTTACTATAGAAAAGCCAATCCCTGGCGTAATTATAATTTGCAACAGTAAAAAATTATTTTTTGCAAAATTTACTATAGAAAAGGCAATCCCTGGCGTAATTAAAATTTGTGACAGAAAAAATTATTTTTTGAATAATTTACTATAGAAAAGGCAATCCCTGGCGTAATTAAAATTTGAGACAGTAAAAAATTATTTTTTGAATAATTTACTATAGAAAAGGCAATCCCTGGCGTAATTAAAATTTGCGACACTAAACAATTATTTTTTGCAAAATTTACTATAGAAAAGGCAATCCCTGGCGTAATTAAAATTTGAGACAGTAAAAAATGAATTTTTGAATAATTTAATATACAAAAGGCAATCCCTGGCGTAATTAAAATTTGCGACAGTAAAAAATTATTTTTTGAATAATTTACTATAGAAAAGGCAATCCCTGGCGTAATTAAAATTTGAGACAGTAAAAAATTATTTTTTGAATAATTTACTATAGAAAATGCAATCCCTGGCGTAATTAAAATTTGCGACACTAAACAATTATTTTTTGCAAAATTTACTATAGAAAAGGCAATCCCTGGCGTAATTAAAATTTGAGACAGTAAAAAATGAATTTTTGAATAATTTACTATACAAAAGGCAATCCCTGGCGTAATTAAAATTTGCGACAGTAAAAAATTAGTTTTTGAATAATTTACTATACAAAAGGCAATCCCTGGCGTAATTAAAATTTGCGACAGTAAAAAATTATTTTTTGAATAATTTACTATATAAAAGGCAATCCCTGGCGTAATTAAAATTTGAGACTGTAAAAAATTATTTTTTGAATAATTTACTATAGAAAAGGCAATCCCTGGCGTAATTAAAATTTGAGACAGTAAAAAATTATTTTTTGAATAATTTACTATAGAAAAGGCAATCCCTGGCGTAGTTAAAATTTGAGACAGTAAAAAATTAATTTTTGAATAATTTACTATAGAAAAGGCAATCCCTGGCGTAATTATAGTTTGAGACAGTAAAAAATTAATTTTAGAATAATTTACTAAAGAAAAGGCAATTCCCGGCGTATTTAAAATTTGCGACAGTATAAAATTATTTTTTGACTAATTTACTATACAAAAGGCAATCCCTGGCGTAATTAAAATTTGCGACAGTAAAAAATATTTTTTTTAATAATTTACTATACGAAAGGCAATCCCTGGCGTAATTAAAATTTGAGACAGTAAAAAATTATTTTTTGAATAATTTACTATAGAAAAAGCAATCCCTGGCGTAATTAAAATTTGTGACAGCAAAAATTATTTTTTGAATAATTTACTATACAAAAGGCAATCCCTGGCGTAATTAAAATTTGCGACAGTAAAAAATTATTTTTTGAATAATTTACTATAGAAAAGGCAATCCCTGGCGTAATTATAGTTTGAGACAGTAAAAAATTAATTTTTGAATAATTTACTAAAGAAAAGGCAATCCCCGGCGTATTTAAAATTTGCGACAGTATAAAATTATTTTTTGAATAATTTACTATACAAAAGGCAATCCCTGGCGTAATTAAAATTTGCGACAGTAAAAAATAATTTTTTTAATAATTTACTATAGGAAAGGCAATCCCTGGAGTAATTAAAATTTGAGACAGTAAAAAATTATTTTTTGAATAATTTACTATAGAAAAAGCAATCCCTGGCGTAATTAAAATTTGTGACAGCAAAAATTATTTTTTGAATAATTTACTATACAAAAGGCAATCCCTGGCGTAATTAAAATTTGCGACAGTAAAAAATTATTTTTTGAATAATTTACTTTAGAAAAGGCAATCCTTGGCGTAATTAAAATTTGAGACAGTAAAAAATGAATTTTTGAATAATTTACTATACAAAAGGCAATCCCTGGCGTAATTAAAATTTGAGACAGTAAAAATTATTTTTTGAATAATTTACTATAGAAAAGGCAATCCTTGGCGTAATTAAAATTTGCGACACTAAACAATTATTTTTTGCAAAATTTACTATAGAAAAGGCAATCCCTGACGTAATTAAAATTTGAGACAGTAAAAAATGAATTTTTGAATAATTTACTATAGAAAAGGCAATCCCTGGGGTAATTAAAATTTGCGACAGTAAAAAATTATTTTTTGAATAATTTACTATGGAAAAGACAATCCCTGGCGTAATTAAAATTTGTGACAGAAAAAATTATTTTTTGAATAATTTACTATAGAAAAGGCAATCCGTGGCGTAATTAAAATTTTCGACAGTAAAAAATTATTTTTTGAATAATTTACTATAGAAAAGGCAATCCCTGGCGTAATTAAAATTTGAGACAGTAAAAAATGAATTTTTGAATAATTTACTATAGAAAAGGCAATCCCTGGCGTATTTAAAATTTGCAACAGTAAAAAATTATTTTTTGCAAAATTTACTATAGAAAAGGCAATCCCTGACGTAATTAAAATTTGTGACAGAAAAAATTATTTTTTGAATAATTTACTATAGAAAAGGCAATCCCTGGCGTAATTAAAATTTTTGAATAATTTACTATACAAAAGGCAATCCCTGGCGTAATTAAAATTTGCGACAGTAAAAAATTATTTTTTGAATAATTTACTATAGAAAAGGCAATCCCTGGCGTAATTAAAATTTGAGACAGTAAAAAATTATTTTTTGAATAATTTACTATAGAAAAGGCAATCCCTGGCGTAATTAAAATTTGCGACAGTAAAAAATTATTTTTTGCAAAATTTACTATAGAAAAGGCAATCCCTGGCGTAATTGAAATTTGTGACAGGAAAAATTATTTTTTGAATAATTTACTATAGAAAAGGCAATCCCTGGCGTAATTAAAATCATATATAGTAACGAGTGATGAGTGAAAAAATTGAAAAAGTTTTTGATACTAAAACTTTTTTAATTACTGTTGGATTTTTATAAAAATTTCATATTTCAATTAAATATATATTCAAATTTACTCCATTCTATAAATGGGTATGAAATTCGAATTCGAAAATTACTTTTATTATGGTTAAAGTTGGACATTTTCGAATATGAATAACTTTTATTTGAATCGTACGATTTTTTAATTATAGCACTTTTTTGATAGAACTTTTTATTATAAACTCATTTTTTCAAGTTTCAGTTCATTTGGACATTTGGGTGGGGAGAAAAATAGGGTGGGGGGTATTTTCGATATTAACTCTAACTCGAGTGATTTAAGGAGTAGGGGATAAAATTTTGATAGCTGATAGATCTTTTAATAAGCAATCTTCTGATTTTCGAAAATATTCGAAATTCGAAATAGATTTCGAAATTCAAGCAGTTTTTCATCATTTCAGATTTTCACTTATTTCTCAACTTCCTGAGGGTCTAGCGGGATGATTTAAGATTTGTTCGAAAGCCTATGGGCGTGGCTATAAAATATCAAAAATTTAGAAAAACAATTTCTTCGAAACGCCCACAAAAGGGCGGAACGTGGGGCAATGCCGTTTTCTTTAAATCGCTCTAGATTCCGCAGTTTTTTTCACAGGGGGATCAAATTTCTTGCATACATTCACTTTATAATTTACCATAGAATGATATTATTTTTTTTTCAAATTTCGAAAATTTTTCATCTAAACTTTATGATTTTCGAAAAACGTAAGGGTCACTTTCCCGGCCGATTACAAGTGAAATTCCAACTCCACTAGGTCGAGTGGGGTATCGTTGGAAAGAGAACACTTCAAAATTTTCAAATCTTAAATTTCACCCCCCTCCATCCTTCTTTGTGGGTGGGGGGAGGTAAAACGTAACATAAAATGTTAGAGGGTGTAGCGGGGGAGGGGGGTGTCCGAGGAAAATTTTTAGTGTGCCAAATGAAAGATCCCTTCGAGGACTATCGATTTGTCTACTAATATCGCTTAAGGGTGCTACTGGGTTGATTTAACAGGGTATTCAATTTTCATCTACCCGCTGTTTTTTCACACCCCCAAAATCTGGGATTATGGTCAGTTGGATCCTTTTTTCGCCGAAGCCATCCAAAAGAATGAAATAAACCAAATCATTATCGAAAGATAACACCTTCGTCGTTGTAAGTAGCTATGTCTAATCAAAATCGGGGTAGTTTTGTGAAAACTGTGAACAAGGGAAGTTCACCCTTTGAATCTAAACTAAAACTAGCTCTGGAGGGGTGAGGGGGCGACGGATTAAAAAAATTACTTCAGATTTGTCTTTAGTTCGATAAAAGTATTAAAGTTATGAAAAAAAAAATTAGGGGTGGGGGGGATTTTCTGGGGTGGGGGTAGTTACCCCACCCCTGCAAGCCCCAAATATGGCATGTGGGGTGTCTAATTAAAGCCCCCGCTGAGCTCTATCGAATAGCGTATTTCACATTTCAATCCGAAATACTTCGTAGTGTATTTTTTACACCCTTTTACATTTTACCTGAAAACCACTTTTTCACTTTGTCGGACCCTGCATCATAACGGATGCCCGTAGAGAAAAAATTTTACATTCAAATTAAAGATAACAAAATTCTCTATATACTAGAATGTTTTCATTTCTAATTTGAGACATTTTCTCACTCAGCTTTTACTCCCGAAGTTCAAAGTTTTTCCTCATCTGGGTCCCATATACCCCATTCCTACATATGAGTTATTTTTTCAATTTTTTTTTCAATCATAGGCATAAGTGTTCAATTACAAAACTTTTTCATCTTTACAAAAAAATTCCTCCGAAGCACCGTTATTCCGTTATACAGTTTTACATATTTCCACGGCAAAAAACCGCAAAAAATGCTGTAAAACGAGGTCGTTCTACTATTATTAAGTTTTCTCCTAAACTATTAGCTCGATCGGAAAACTAATTACATTTAACTTTATGGGACAAAATGTAGATTCGATTTCATACTACAAACATCCCTTATCGTTTATATTTAAAAATTTTATAGCATCTCATTTGTGGTGGAAGACGACCAAATTGACCATTTTACGGGTTATTTTAAAAAATTTCAAAATTTCTTCACACACCAAAGTCGATCGTTTTCTGTAAGTATTAGATCAATTTCAATCATTCCTTTTTCACAATATAGCTACGATATGTAACATTACGGGGGGTGTAAATTTAACGGTTGGTTTGAACTGGTTCTGGGGGGGTGGAGATAAAAACGGTAAAATATTTGGATTAAAAAAAAAAAAAAAATTCAAATCATTTTTTTAGTAATGCAAATTTCAAGGAGGGCTCAACAGGGGTAGCTAATTACAACCCCTATTTATCCTAAAAATAAATCATTTTACTAAACCCCGATCCGATTCTAATTACCGATTCGCCGATGAGTTTTGTATGATACTATTTTTCATCGGTCATTACATTACATTCAGCGCCATCTTTTTTTTATATCCTGCAACAATTAAGCCACTTTTTTTCGCTTAATGTTATCTCTAATTTGTTAGCTTTCATCTAAAAAAAACTACAAGTCATTATTCAAAGTAGTTTACGAATAACTAACCAAATAAATTTGTATGGTTCGCTAAATTAGTTTCAAATTAGATTCGTTTCTCATTTATATACGTATGATTGAAATGTTTTAATTTTAACGGAACTTATAGCAATCGTATAACTCCCGTTATAAATGTAAAAGTAGTATACTACAGTCCTTAATTTGTTGTATTTTTTTCAAAACTATCCGACTAACGGTTTAAAATATTGTTTCATTATGTCATTTAATTTCCATGCTCATATTAAGGAATTAAATGGAATTAATTAAAAATCCCGTTATATTTTAATTAATATGCAAATTTTTTTAGCTTAATTTTTATTACGATTTTTTTCTGATTTTTTGAGCATATTTTCACACTCCTCCGACATACTTTACGAAATATCAAAATTTCGAGCCCCAAATTTTAGTCCGGAAAATTAATTTGGAAATTTCGTTCCATGAAATAACAGTTATTCAAATTTTTAATTTTTTTCTTTAAAGAGGATCATAAAAGGATTGTCTATACCGAATTTCAGTATTCCCAGATTTTATTTTCCTATTAAAAAAAATTGAAATGTCCTGGAAAGGTAGCGTCCATTAGACGCCTCCTGGTGGCGCCCACAGAAAGCAACTGGACCGTCTATTTCAAGAAATCGCTTTCGACATTCCTGCTTAATGGTTTAAAATTTATTTGAGCCAATTCTCTTACTTCCTTCAAATTCTACAAGCATTTAAGTTCGACAAGTCCAGCCAAGATTGGCAAAATCAAGCATTTTCTAAGGGGTTTGCCCATCAAAAAATCTCAAAAAATAACGATTTCATTTTTCGAACATATCCCAACAAGTAGGGGCTCATTGGAAAGGTCTCGATGAGTAGATTACAGAAATAACAAAAATTTCCCCCTCCCCCAATTTTTGGGGTGATTTAGGACGAAAAACAGTTATTTTTGCAGTCTGCGCTTCCTAGCGGCACCCCGTTGAACTACACGGAGTTGCATTGCAGAAGAGCATTATAGCTACTTATCTCCTTTAATTTCTAAAATTTATTTGAAGTCATCACCTCTTATCATTCAGGAGATATCGAATTTCAAAGTATTCAAGTCCCTGCATTTTGTAAGGGGTTTGCCTATCAAATCTGAAACAATCACGATTCATTTTTAAGCGTCGCGTCGGTAGGTATAGAGCTTTGATATCGAACACAATTCGGTTTAAATATACATTTATAGCCCAAATTAAATAAGGAAGTTTGGCTCAGTCAGTCAGGCGCTAGATCAAAGTCTTCGAGTAGGGCGGGTATGGGTTCGAGTTCACAGTGCAAGGTTTTTTTTGTTTATTTTCTTTTTAATTTTTTTTTTTATATATGACGGGTTTATTGCTAAACCAAGTCCACTTTTATAACTGATAGTAATTTTGATTAGAATTGGTCCATTGTGATTTTAATTACTATTTTTATGAAAAAGGCCATCTGTTTACTTTCAGCGCTCTAAGTGAACTATGTCTATAAAAAAAATCGTATACAAAATTTCAGCTCACTGAGTAGATGCAATTTTTGAAGGCAGCCCCATGAAAGAGATACCCGATTTAACTTAACTTTTTGTTTTTTTTTTAAAGCCAGTGTGCAAAATTTCAACTCTCGAAGTACACGCATTCTCAAGTTATCGATATCCGATAAACGGACAGATGGACAAACGGGCGGACAAACATACAAAAATCAATTATGCTTGAGTGTTCAATCCATTTTGCTCTGTCATCATTAGGCCTGAATTACAATTGCGACTGATCAGTCTAGAAATGCATATGGTAAGATACAATTGCAACTTCGACTTCGACTGCGAATGCTACTGAAACAAAACTGTGTTCAAAGTGCAAAGGTGGTGCTGGCTGTGGTCAACAACTTCAGTTCAATCACAGAAGTCGGAACTTCTGGTTTGTTCAAGCAGTTTGAAGCTTTAATTTAATTACAAATTTCATCTCAGCGTCGACTTCGACTGAGCGTATTGTCATTTCCTTATAGGAAAGAATGGCACGAGTTTTATAGTTTTCTCTTTCGCGCTATGGCAGAGTTGGAGCTACCAAAAACAAAAAAATCACTTACTGCACGTTTTTGTTTTTCATGTTTTTATGTTGGCTGCAGATGCTATCACCGCAGGAAGAATAAAGTAAAGATAGCGTTTACCATGCTCCGTCTCTCTTGCCCATATACACGATTCAGGTAAAAATAACCTTTTGAAAATTAAAGTCGGAATGAGTTTAATTTCTTATAAAAGTGTTTATAAGCGATTAAATTATCACTTGAACACGAGAAATAAATTTTCTTAATTTTATTCGATTTTCGGGTGTAAGATTTCATCTGTTTGGTTGTGTTTTATATGTTTTAATGTAATAAATTTTGCTCAAACGCTGACATACAGAAAAACAATATTTTTTGTGCCACATGAAATAGCAAATCGGTCAGTCCATTGCTCGATGTGGCCCAAATTATATTAAATATTTGTATGAAACACATGTGTGTATGTATTCACCATTCTAAGTGAACTATATTTACAAAAATATCGTATACAAAATGTCAGCTCACTACGTTGATGCGTTCTCAGACAGTGTTTAAATACAAGCTATATAGAATAAAAGTTATTCCGATTAAAATTTTGGCACATTTTCTGTGACGTAACTTCGTCACTAATGAATATAAATTTTTATAGGAACACAGAGATAGCGCAGAGAAATGGCACGAAATGGCGAACTTAGAATATATAGAAAACAGGAATGGGTGAATCGTGTATAATTCGTGTACATGAGCGTAATTTTTCAAGAGCAGGGCATCATACGTAGGAGTAAGTGAGATGCGAGGGACCAAACTGAGCCATGATTATTTGACAATGTTGTGTTGTTTTGAGAACGGGTTTAATCAATTTAAAAGTCTTTTGCGAAATTTAACAAAAGTACTGAAGCAATTATTTTCAAAACTATTTATTATTTATTTTATTGTATAGTGCCACTAGAACCTATTAAAACCTTCATATCAATTTAAAAAAAACAAATGAAGTGCTCGGTCAGTGCTTGCAAATATAATTTGGATTATAAATTGGAAAATCATGATTCAGGCAACTGCACTAACTAAATTATCTTTTTTGTTAATAGGAGCAAAGATTTATATAAATTAATTATGTGAATTATTTGAAAATAAAGTAGAAAAAGAACTTTTTTTTACCGCACAAAACCTTTGTTTACTTTTTGCAAATTGACAAGTTGTTTATAATAGGGATGGCGTGTAAATACATGTACAACATGGCCTACCAACCAGAAATTCATTACGCAAAATCTGGCTTATCACCATTCCTGTTTACTATATATTCTAAGTTTACACATTTTTCCGCGAAATTTTCCAAATTTTAGCATTTTCCAAGGGATAGCAGGCTTCCAAAAAAATCGTGATTTGTTCTTTCTTCCTTTCGAGCAGGAAACTAAATGAAGTTGACATGAACCGTGATAGAACGTAACCACTTTTAAGTTGCGTGGGTACACCAGTGAAGTCATAGAACTTTGCCATAGCCCACACGAGGATGTTTTTGGCAGTTTTTACCGGTGAGGAGTTTTCGGGGGTAGGAAAAATTTCGTGGTACCAAGTTTCGATCCGGAGTACGGGCAGAATCCAATACTACTGCAAGAAAATTAGGTTCATCCATTTTGAAGGAAATTTCTTCCTTCCCTAAAAACTTCTCGTGTGGGAAGGCTCTTTGTCGGCATATTGATTCGCCATGCTCATTAATGACGAGAAGTTTTAAATATTATTTAAGTGGAACTATGATACAAGGCGAAATCTATTAGATAATCGCATAGTTAAAAATATATATATATATGTATATGCAAAATACATGTTCTCATTGAACAAATTCATTGGGAATTTTGTTTGAGCAGATACTGATGGAAAAACTATGTAAGTATTTATTTCAAGTCCAAGTTAATTGGGAAATTTTTATTTTTCCTGTATCTTACTACGTCCATGCGTCAGTTTCCAAAGAAGATAAACAAAAGTACCAAAGTACCAAGTTCCCGCTTTGAAATTTGACAGTCAGGATGCTCTAATATGGCCGAACTGCACGCACAGATAAGCCGGCATTTTGGTTACGCTAAAGGTAGATAGACGACAAGTATTCCCATTAGAATTTCGACACATTGAAGCTGATAGCCTGTGACGTAATTGTGTGACTAATGTATTTGCATGTTTATAGGAAAGACAGAGAGAGCAGAGAGCGTATTGTGTTCCCTGTACCGTGCTTTCCTATACATTTCACGATATTACATCACCTAATGGTTCGTAATGGGAATAACATGAATTCTATATACCTTGGGTTACGCTCATGTTCACATATTTTATACACAATGCCTACTCCATTAGTTTCCTGCTCCAAGTTTCTTCCCAGCATGTGGAATTTTTGGGAAGGTCTCGGTGCATACAGGCTTTTAGAAAAATAGCAAATTTAACTTCGAAAATGGAACGGATCGGGTAGATCCTTCGTGGGGTTGCCATACGAACATTTCTTTTTTAACTACTGAGAGCGCGTCGACATAGAGTTACACACACACACACATACACGCGCTCATAGACACACACACAAACAGAGAACGGAAAGGTCTCGGTGCGCGTATTATGAACATGTAAAAACCAGAATTGATTCCACTCTTTTGTCTATTGCTCCTCACCCTCTTTACCGTTTCTGTTAATTTTTTTTGCATATGGTAGCCAACCCCTCTCTCTACACACAGGCAATCATCTCTTCCTCCCCTTAACCCCGTCACCCACCCTAACATGCCAATCTATAGTCCGCATACAAAAAAACTTTCCGACATGCCTGCACTCTTTTGTCCATTGCTCCTCACCCTCTTTACCGATTCTCTTCATTCTTCTTTCAAATGATAGCCAACCCCTCCCCTTACCCTCTCGCACATAACACACTGACGCCGGGCATCGCCGGCGGGCTCCCACTAGTTTGAAACAGTAAAAAATGAATTTTTGAATAATTTACTATAGAAAAGGCAATCCCTGGCGTAATTAAAATTTGAGACAGTAAAAAATGAATTTTTGAATAATTTACTATAGAAAAGGCAATCCCTGGCGTAATTAAAATTTGCGACAGAAAAAAATTAATTTTTGAATAATTTACTATAGAAAAGGCAATCCCTGGCGTAATTAAAATTTGCGACACTAAACAATTATTTTTTGAATAATTTACTATAGAAAAGGCAATCCCTGGCGTAATTAAAATTTGCGTCAGTAAAAAATTAGTTTTTGCAAAATTTACTATAGAAAAAGGCAATCCCTGGCGTAATTAAAATTTGAGACAGTAAAAAATTATTTTTTGAATAATTTACTATACAAAAGGCAATCCCTGGCGTAATTATAATTTGCGACAGTAAACAATTAATTTTTGAATAATTTACTATAGAAAAGGCAATCCCTGGCGTAATTAAAATTTGCGACACTAAACAATTATTTTTTGAATAATTTACTATAGAAAAGGCAATCCCTGGCGTAATTAAAATTTGCGACAGTAAAAAATTAGTTTTTGCAAAATTTACTATAGAAAAAGGCAATCCCTGGCGTAATTAAAATTTGAGGCAGTAAAAAATTATTTTTTGAATAATTTACTATACAAAAGTCAATCCCTGACGTAATTAAAATTTGTGACAGAAAAAATTATTTTTTGAATAATTTACTATAGAAAAGGCAATCCCTGGCGTAATTAAAATTTTTGAATAATTTACTATACAAAAGGCAATCCCTGGCGTAATTAAAATTTGCGACAGTAAAAAATTATTTTTTGAATAATTTACTATAGAAAAGACAATCCCTGGCGTAATTAAAATTTGCGACAGTATAAAATTATTTTTTGAATAATTTACTATAGAAAAGGCAATCCCTGGCGTAATTAAAATTTGCGACAGTAAAAAATTACTTTTTGCAAAATTTACTATAGAAAAGGCAATCCCTGGCGTAATTGAAATTTGAGACAGTAAAAAATTAATTTTTGAATAATTTACTATAGAAAAGGCAATCCCTGGCGTAATTATAGTTTGAGACAGTAAAAAATTAATTTTTGAATAATTTACTATAGAAAAGGCAATCCCCGGCGTATTTAAAATTTGCGACAGTATAAAATTATTTTTTGACTAATTTACTATACAAAAGGCAATCCCTGGCGTAATTAAAATTTGCGACAGTAAAAAATTATATTTTGAATAATTTACTATAGAAAAGGCAATCCCTGGCGTAATCAAAATTTGAGACAGTAAAAAATTATTTTTTGAATAATTTGCTATAGAAAAGGCAATCCCTGGCGTAATTAAAATTTGAGACAGTAAAAAATGAATTTTTGAATAATTTACTATACAAAAGGCAATCCCTGGCGTAATTAAAATTTGCGACAGTAAAAAATAATTTTTTTAATAATTTACTATAGGAAAGGCAATCCCTGGCGTAATTAAAATTTGAGACAGTAAAAAATGAATTTTTGAATAATTTACTATAGAAAAGGCAATCCCTGGCGTTATTAAAATTTCCGACACTAAACAATTATTTTTTGCAAAATTTACTATAGAAAAGGCAATCCCTGGCGTAATTAAAATTTGAGACAGTAAAAAATGAATTTTTGAATAATTTACTATAGAAAAGGCAATCCCTGGCGTAATTAAAATTTGAGACAGTAAAAAATTATTTTTTGACTAATTTAATATACAAAAGGCAATCCCTGGCGTAATTAAAATTTGCGACAGTAAAAAATTATTTTTTGAATAATTTACTATAGAAAAGGCAATCCCTGGCGTAATTAAAATTTGAGACAGTAAAAAATTATTTTTTGAATAATTTACTATAGAAAATGCAATCCCTGGCGTAATTAAAATTTGCGACACTAAACAATTATTTTTTGCAAAATTTACTATAGAAAAGGCAATCCCTGGCGTAATTAAAATTTGAGACAGTAAAAAATGAATTTTTGAATAATTTACTATAGGAAAGGCAATCCCTGGCGTAATTAAAATTTGCGACAGAAAAAAATTATTTTTTGAATAATTTACTATACAAAAGCCAATCCCTGGCGTAATTATAATTTGCGACAGTAAAAAATTATTTTTTGAATAATTTACTATACCAAAGGCAATCCCTGGCGTAATTATAATTTGCGACAGTAAAAAATTATTTTTTGAATAATTTACTATAGAAAAGGCAATCCCTGGCGTAATTAAAATTTGAGATAGTAAAAAATGAATTTTTGAATAATTTACTATAGAAAAGGCAATCTCTGGCGTAATTAAAATTTGAGACAGTAAAAAATTAATTTTTGCAAAATTTACTATAGAAAAGGCAATCCCTGGCGTAATTAAAATTTGTGATAGAAAAAATTATTTTTTGAATAACTTACTATAGAAAAGGCAATCCCTGGCGTAATTAAAATTTGAGACAATAAAAAATGAATTTTTGAATAATTTACTATAGAAAAGGCAATCCCTGGCGTTATTAAAATTTCCGACACTAAACAATTATTTTTTGAATAATTTACTATAGAAAAGGCAATCCCTGGCGTATTTAAAATTTGCGACAGTATAAAATTATTTTTTGAATAATTTACTATACAAAAGGCAATCCCTGGCGTAATTAAAATTTGTGACAGAAAAAATTATTTTTTGCAAAATTTACTATAGAAAAGGCAATCCTTGGCGTAATTAAAATTTGAGACAGTAAAAAATTAATTTTTGAATAATTTACTATAGAAAAGGCAATCCCTGGCGTAATTATAATTTGAGACAGTAAAAAATTATTTTTTGAATAATTTACTATAGAAAAGGCAATCCCTGGCGTAATTAAAATTTGCGACAGAAAAAAATTAATTTTTGAATAATTTACTATAGAAAAGGCAATCCCTGGCGTAATTAAAATTTGCGACAGTAAAAAATTATTTTTTGAATAATTTACTATAGAAAAGGCAATCCCTCGCGTAATTAAAATTTGTGACAGTAAAAAATGAATTTTTGAATAATTTACTATAGAAAAGGCAATCCCTGGCGTAATTAAAATTTGAGACAGTAAAAAATGAATTTTTGAATAATTTACTATAGAAAAGGCAATCCCTGGCGTAATTAAAATTTGAGACAGTAAAAAATGAATTTTTGAATAATTTACTATAGAAAAGGCAATCCCTGGCGTAATTATAATTTGCGACAGTAAAAAATTATTTTTTGAATAATTTACTATAGAAAAGCCAATCCCTGGCGTAATTATAATTTGCAACAGTAAAAAATTATTTTTTGCAAAATTTACTATAGAAAAGGCAATCCCTGGCGTAATTAAAATTTGTGACAGAAAAAATTATTTTTTGAATAATTTACTATAGAAAAGGCAATCCCTGGCGTAATTAAAATTTGAGACAGTAAAAAATTATTTTTTGAATAATTTACTATAGAAAAGGCAATCCCTGGCGTAATTAAAATTTGCGACACTAAACAATTATTTTTTGCAAAATTTACTATAGTAAAGGCAATCCCTGGCGTAATTAAAATTTGAGACAGTAAAAAATGAATTTTTGAATAATTTAATATACAAAAGGCAATCCCTGGCGTAATTAAAATTTGCGACAGTAAAAAATGAATTTTTGAATAATTTACTATACAAAAGGCAATCCCTGGCGTAATTAAAATTTGCGACAGTAAAAAATTAGTTTTTGAATAATTTACTATACAAAAGGCAATCCCTGGCGTAATTAAAATTTGCGACAGTAAAAAATTATTTTTTGAATAATTTACTATATAAAAGGCAATCCCTGGCGTAATTAAAATTTGAGACAGTAAAAAATTATTTTTTGAATAATTTACTATAGAAAAGGCAATCCCTGGCGTAATTAAAATTTGAGACAGTAAAAAATTATTTTTTGAATAATTTACTATAGAAAAGGCAATCCCTGGCGTAGTTAAAATTTGAGACAGTAAAAAATTAATTTTTGAATAATTTACTATAGAAAAGGCAATCCCTGGCGTAATTATAGTTTGAGACAGTAAAAAATTAATTTTTGAATAATTTACTAAAGAAAAGGCAATCCCCGGCGTATTTAAAATTTGCGACAGTATAAAATTATTTTTTGACTAATTTACTATACAAAAGGCAATCCCTGGCGTAATTAAAATTTGCGACAGTAAAAAATAATTTTTTTAATAATTTACTATACGAAAGGCAATCCCTGGCGTAATTAAAATTTGAGACAGTAAAAAATTATTTTTTGAATAATTTACTATAGAAAAAGCAATCCCTGGCGTAATTAAAATTTGTGACAGCAAAAATTATTTTTTGAATAATTTACTATACAAAAGGCAATCCCTGGCGTAATTAAAATTTGCGACAGTAAAAAATTATTTTTTGAATAATTTACTTTAGAAAAGGCAATCCTTGGCGTAATTAAAATTTGAGACAGTAAAAAATGAATTTTTGAATAATTTACTATACAAAAGGCAATCCCTGGCGTAATTAAAATTTGAGACAGTAAAAATTATTTTTTGAATAATTTACTATAGAAAAGGCAATCCTTGGCGTAATTAAAATTTGCGACACTAAACAATTATTTTTTGCAAAATTTACTATAGAAAAGGCAATCCCTGACGTAATTAAAATTTGAGACAGTAAAAAATGAATTTTTGAATAATTTACTATAGAAAAGGCAATCCCTGGGGTAATTAAAATTTGCGACAGTAAAAAATTATTTTTTGAATAATTTACTATGGAAAAGACAATCCCTGGCGTAATTAAAATTTGTGACAGAAAAAATTATTTTTTGAATAATTTACTATAGAAAAGGCAATCCGTGGCGTAATTAAAATTTTCGACAGTAAAAAATTATTTTTTGAATAATTTACTATAGAAAAGGCAATCCCTGGCGTAATTAAAATTTGAGACAGTAAAAAATGAATTTTTGAATAATTTACTATAGAAAAGGCAATCCCTGGCGTATTTAAAATTTGCAACAGTAAAAAATTATTTTTTGCAAAATTTACTATAGAAAAGGCAATCCCTGACGTAATTAAAATTTGTGACAGAAAAAATTATTTTTTGAATAATTTACTATAGAAAAGGCAATCCCTGGCGTAATTAAAATTTTTGAATAATTTACTATACAAAAGGCAATCCCTGGCGTAATTAAAATTTGCGACAGTAAAAAATTATTTTTTGAATAATTTACTATAGAAAAGGCAATCCCTGGCGTAATTAAAATTTGAGACAGTAAAAAATTATTTTTTGAATAATTTACTATAGAAAAGGCAATCCCTGGCGTAATTAAAATTTGCGACAGTAAAAAATTATTTTTTGCAAAATTTACTATAGAAAAGGCAATCCCTGGCGTAATTGAAATTTGTGACAGGAAAAATTATTTTTTGAATAATTTACTATAGAAAAGGCAATCCCTGGCGTAATTAAAATTTGAAACAGTAAAAAATGAATTTTTGAATAATTTACTATAGAAAAGGCAATCCCTGGCGTAATTAAAATTTGAGACAGTAAAAAATTAATTTTTGAATAATTTACTATAGAAAAGGCAATCCCTGGCGTAATTAAAATTTGCGACAGAAAAAAATTAATTTTTGAATAATTTACTATAGAAAAGGCAATCCCTGGCGTAATTAAAATTTGCGACACTAAACAATTATTTTTTGAATAATTTACTATAGAAAAGGCAATCCCTGGCGTAATTAAAATTTGCGTCAGTAAAAAATTAGTTTTTGCAAAATTTACTATAGAAAAAGGCAATCCCTGGCGTAATTAAAATTTGAGACAGTAAAAAATTATTTTTTGAATAATTTACTATACAAAAGGCAATCCCTGGCGTAATTATAATTTGCGACAGTAAAAAATTAATTTTTGAATAATTTACTATAGAAAAGGCAATCCCTGGCGTAATTAAAATTTGCGACACTAAACAATTATTTTTTGAATAATTTACTATAGAAAAGGCAATCCCTGGTGTAATTAAAATTTGCGACAGTAAAAAATTAGTTTTTGCAAAATTTACTATAGAAAAAGGCAATCCCTGGCGTAATTAAAATTTGAGGCAGTAAAAAATTATTTTTTGAATAATTTACTATACAAAAGTCAATCCCTGACGTAATTAAAATTTGTGACAGAAAAAATTATTTTTTGAATAATTTACTATAGAAAAGGCAATCCCTGGCGTAATTAAAATTTTTGAATAATTTACTATACAAAAGGCAATCCCTGGCGTAATTAAAATTTGCGACAGTAAAAAATTATTTTTTGAATAATTTACTATAGAAAAGACAATCCCTGGCGTAATTAAAATTTGCGACAGTATAAAATTATTTTTTGAATAATTTACTATAGAAAAGGCAATCCCTGGCGTAATTAAAATTTGCGACAGTAAAAAATTATTTTTTGCAAAATTTACTATAGAAAAGGCAATCCCTGGCGTAATTGAAATTTGTGACAGAAAAAATTATTTTTTGAATAATTTACTATAGAAAAGGCAATCCCTGGCGTAATTAAAATTTGAGACAGTAAAAAATGAATTTTTGAGTAATTTACTATAGAAAAGGCAATCCCTGGCGTAATTAAAATTTGAGACAGTAAAAAATGAATTTTTGAATAATTTACTATAGAAAAGGCAATCACTGGCGTCATTAAAATTTGCGACAGAAAAAAATTAATTTTTGAATAATTTACTATAGAAAAGGCAATCCCTGGCGTAATTAAAATTTGCGACACTAAACAATTATTTTTTGAATAATTTACTATAGAAAAGGCAATCCCTGGCGTAATTAAAATTTGCGACAGTAAAAAATTAGTTTTTGCAAAATTTACTATAGAAAAAGGCAATCCCTGGCGTAATTAAAATTTAAGACAGTAAAAAATTATTTTTTGAATAATTTACTATACAAAAGGCAATCCCTGGCGTAATTAAAATTTGAGACAGTAAAAAATGAATTTTTGAATAATTTACTATAGAAAAGGCAATCCCTGGCGTAATTAAAATTTGAGACAGTAAAAAATGAATTTTTGAATAATTTACTATAGAAAAGGCAATCCCTGGCGTAATTAAAATTTGAGACAGTAAAAAATGAATTTTTGAATAATTTACTATAGAAAAGGCAATCCCTGGCGTAATTAAAATTTGCGACAGAAAAAAATTAATTTTTGAATAATTTACTATAGAAAAGGCAATCCCTGGCGTAATTAAAATTTGCGACACTAAACAATTATTTTTTGAATAATTTACTATAGAAAAGGCAATCCCTGGCGTAATTAAAATTTGCGTCAGTAAAAAATTAGTTTTTGCAAAATTTACTATAGAAAAGGCAATCCCTGGCGTAATTGAAATTTGTGACAGAAAAAATTATTTTTTGAATAATTTACTATAGAAAAGGCAATCCGTGGCGTAATTAAAATTTTCGACAGTAAAAAATTATTTTTTGAATAATTTACTATAGAAAAGGCAATCCCTGGCGTAATTAAAATTTGAGACAGTAGCAAATGAATTTTTGAATAATTTACTATAGAAAAGGCAATCCCTGGCGTATTTAAAATTTGCAACAGTAAAAAATTATTTTTTGCAAAATTTACTATAGAAAAGGCAATCCCTGACGTAATTAAAATTTGTGACAGAAAAAATTATTTTTTGAATAATTTACTATAGAAAAGGCAATCCCTGGCGTAATTAAAATTTTTGAATAATTTACTATACAAAAGGCAATCCCTGGCGTAATTAAAATTTGCGACAGTAAAAAATTATTTTTTGAATAATTTACTATAGAAAAGGCAATCCCTGGCGTAATTAAAATTTGAGACAGTAAAAAATTATTTTTTGAATAATTTACTATAGAAAAGGCAATCCCTGGCGTAATTAAAATTTGCGACAGTAAAAAATTATTTTTTGCAAAATTTACTATAGAAAAGGCAATCCCTGGCGTAATTGAAATTTGTGACAGGAAAAATTATTTTTTGAATAATTTACTATAGAAAAGGCAATCCCTGGCGTAATTAAAATTTGAGACAGTAAAAAATGAATTTTTGCAAAATTTACTATAGAAAAGGCAATCCCTGGCGTAATTAAAATTTGAGACAGTAAAAAATGAATTTTTGAATAATTTACTATAGAAAAGGCAATCCCTGGCGTAATTAAAATTTGCGACAGAAAAAAATTAATTTTTGAATAATTTACTATAGAAAAGGCAATCCCTGGCGTAATTAAAATTTGCGACACTAAACAATTATTTTTTGAATAATTTACTATAGAAAAGGCAATCCCTGGCGTAATTAAAATTTGCGTCATTAAAAAATTAGTTTTTGCAAAATTTACTATAGAAAAAGGCAATCCCTGGCGTAATTAAAATTTGAGACAGTAAAAAATTATTTTTTGAATAATTTACTATACACAAGGCAATCCCTGGCGTAATTATAATTTGCGACAGTAAAAAATTAATTTTTGAATAATTTACTATAGAAAAGGCAATCCCTGGCGTAATTAAAATTTGCGACACTAAACAATTATTTTTTGAATAATTTACTATAGAAAAGGCAATCCCTGGCGTAATTAAAATTTGCGACAGTAAAAAATTAGTTTTTGCAAAATTTACTATAGAAAAAGGCAATCCCTGGCGTAATTAAAATTTGAGACAGTAAAAAATTATTTTTTGAAGAATTTACTATACAAAAGGCAATCCCTGACGTAATTAAAATTTGTGACAGAAAAAATTATTTTTTGAATAATTTACTATAGAAAAGGCAATCCCTGGCGTAATTAAAATTTCTGAATAATTTACTATACAAAAGGCAATCCCTGGCGTAATTAAAATTTGCGACAGTAAAAAATTATTTTTTGAATAATTTACTATAGAAAAGACAATCCCTGGCGTAATTAAAATTTGCGACAGTATAAAATTATTTTTTGAATAATTTACTATAGAAAAGGCAATCCCTGGCGTAATTAAAATTTGCGACAGTAAAAAATTATTTTTTGCAAAATTTACTATAGAAAAGGCAATCCCTGGCGTAATTGAAATTTGTGACAGAAAAAATTATTTTTTGAATAATTTACTATAGAAAAGGCAATCCCTGGCGTAATTAAAATTTGAGACAGTAAAAAATGAATTTTTGAATAATTTACTATAGAAAAGGCAATCCCTGGCGTAATTAAAATTTGAGACAGTAAAAAATGAATTTTTGAATAATTTACTATAGAAAAGGCAATCCCTGGCGTAATTAAAATTTGCGACAGAAAAAAATTAATTTTTGAATAATTTACTATAGAAAAGGCAATCCCTGGCGTAATTAAAATTTGCGACACTAAACAATTATTTTTTGAATAATTTACTATAGAAAAGGCAATCCCTGGCGTAATTAAAATTTGCGACAGTAAAAAATTAGTTTTTGCAAAATTTACTATAGAAAAAGGCAATCCCTGGCGTAATTAAAATTTAAGACAGTAAAAAATTATTTTTTGAATAATTTACTATACAAAAGGCAATCCCTGGCGTAATTATAATTTGCGACAGTAAAAAATGAATTTTTGAATAATTTACTATAGAAAAGGCAATCCCTGGCGTAATTAAAATTTGCGACACTAAACAATTATTTTTTTGCGAAATTTACTATACAAAAGGCAATCCCTGGCGTATTTAAAATTTGTGACAGAAAAAATTATTTTTTGAATAATTTACTATAGAAAAGGCAATCCCTGGCGTAATTAAAATTTGAGACAGTAAAAAATGAATTTTTGAATAATTTACTATAGAAAAGGCAATCCCTGGCGTAATTAAAATTTGCGACACTAAACAATTATTTTTTGCAAAATTTACTATAGAAAAGGCAATCTCTGGCGTAATTAAAATTTGAGACAGTAAAAAATTATTTTTTGCAAAATTTACTATAGAAAAGGCAATCCCTGGCGTAATTAAAATTTGTGATAGAAAAAATTATTTTTGAATAATTTGCTATAGAAAAGGCAATCCCTGGCGTAATTAAAATTTGAGACAGTAAAAAATGAATTTTTGAATAATTTACTATACAAAAGGCAATCCCTTGCGTAATTAAAATTTGCGACAGTAAAAAATTATTTTTTGAATAATTTACTATAGAAAAGGCAATCCCTGGCATAATTAAAATTTGCGACAGTATAAAATTAATTTTTGAATAATTTACTATAGAAAAGGCAATCCCTGGCGTAATTAAAATTTGCGACAGAAAAAAATTATTTTTTGAATAATTTACTATACAAAAGGCAATCCCTGGCGTAATTATAATTTGCGACAGTAAAAAATTATTTTTTGAATAATTTACTATACAAAAGGCAATCCCTGTCGTAATTAAAATTTGCGACAGTAAAAAATGAATTTTTGAATAATATACTATAGAAAAGGCAATCCCTGGCGTAATTAAAATTTGTGACAGAAAAAATTATTTTTTGAATAATTTACTATAGAAAAGGCAATCCCTGGCGTAATTAAAATTTGAGACAGTAAAAAATGAATTTTTGAATAATTTACTATAGAAAAGGCAATCCCTGGCGTAATTAAAATTTGCGACACTAAACAATTATTTTTTGAATAATTTACTATAGAAAAGGCAATCCCTGGCGTATTTAAAATTTGCGACAGTATAAAATTATTTTTTGAATAATTTACTATACAAAAGGCAATCCCTGGCGTAATTAAAATTTGTGACAGAAAAAATTATTTTTTGCAAAATTTACTATAGAAAAGGCAATTCCAGGCGTAATTAAAATTTGAGACAGTAAAAAATTAAGGCAATCCCTGGCGTAATTAAAATTTGCGACACTAAACAATTATTTTTTGAATAATTTACTATAGAAAAGGCAATCCCTGGCGTAATTAAAATTTGAGACAGTAAAAAATGAATTTTTGAATAATTTACTATAGAAAAGGCAATCCCGGGCGTAATTAAAATTTGAGACAGTTAAAAATTATTTTTTGAATAATTTACTATAGAAAAGGCAATCCCTGGAGTAATTAAAATTTGCGACAGAAAAAAATTATTTTTTGAATAATTTACTATAGAAAAGGCAATCCCTGGCGTAATTAAAATTTGAGACAATAAAAAATGAATTTTTGAATAATTTACTATAGAAAAGGCAATCCCTGGCGTAATTATAATTTGCGAGAGTAAAAAATTATTTTTTGAATAATTTACTATAGAAAAGGCAATCCCTGGCGTAATTATAATTTGCAACAGTAAAAAATTATTTTTTGCAAAATTTACTATAGAAAAGGCAATCCCTGGCGTAATTAAAATTTGTGACACAAAAAATTATTTTTTGAATAATTTACTATAGAAAAGGCAATCCCTGGCGTAATTAAAATTTGAGACAGTAAAAAATTATTTTTTGAATAATTTACTATAGAAAAGGCAATCCCTGGCGTAATTAAAATTTGCGACACTAAACAATTATTTTTTGCAAAATTTACAATAGAAAAGGCAATCCCTGGCGTAATTAAAATTTGAGACAGTAAAAAATGAATTTTTGAATAATTTACTATACAAAAGGCAATCCCTGGCGTAATTAAAATTTGCGACAGTAAAAAATTATTTTTTGAATAATTTACTATACAAAAGGCAATCCCTGGCGTAATTAAAATTTGCGACAGTAAAAAATTATTTTTTGAAAAATTTACTATAGAAAAGGCAATCCCTGGCGTAATTAAAATTTGTGACAGAAAAAATTATTTTTTGAATAATTTACTATAGAAAAGGCAATCCCTGGCGTAATTAAAATTTTCGACAGTAAAAAATTATTTTCTGAATAATTTACTATAGAAAAGGCAATCCCTGGCGTAATTAAAATTTGAGACAGTAAAAAATGAATTTTTGAATAATTTACTATAGAAAAGGCAATCCCTGGCGTATTTAAAATTTGCAACAGTAAAAAATTATTTTTTGCAAAATTTATTATAGAAAAGGCAATCCCTGGCGTAATTAAAATTTGTGACAGAAAAAATTATTTTTTGAATAATTTACTATAGAAAAGGCAATCCCTGGCGTAATTAAAATTTGAGACAGTAAAAAATGAATTTTTGAATAATTTACTATAGAAAAGGCAATCCCTGGCGTAATTATAATTTGCGACAGTAAAAAATTATTTTTTGAATAATTTACTATAGAAAAGGCAATCCCTGGCGTAATTAAAATTTGAGACAGGAAAAAATGAATTTTTGAATAATTTACTATACAAAAGGCAATCCCTGGCGTAATTAAAATTTGCGACAGTATAAAATTATTTTTTGAATAATTTACTATAGAAAAGGCAATCCCTGGCGTAATTAAAATTTGAGACAGTAAAAAATTATTTTTTGAATAATTTACTATAGAAAAGGCAATCCCTGGCGTAATTAAAATTTGCGACAGTAAAAAATTATTTTTTGAAAAAATGTACTATAGAAACGGCAATCCCTGGCGTAATTAAAATTTGTGACAGAAAAAATTATTTTTTGAATAATTTACTATAGAAAAGGCAATCCCTGGCGTAATTAAAATTTGAGACAGTAAAAAATTATTTTTTGAATAATTTACTATAGAAAAGGCAATCCCTGGCGTAATTAAAATTTGCGACACTAAACAATTATTTTTTGCAAAATTTACAATAGAAAAGGCAATCCCTGGCGTAATTAAAATTTGAGACAGTAAAAAATGAATTTTTGAATAATTTACTATACAAAAGGCAATCCCTGGCGTAATTAAAATTTGCGACAGTAAAAAATTATTTTTTGAATAATTTACTATACAAAAGGCAATCCCTGGCGTAATTAAAATTTGCGACAGTAAAAAATTATTTTTTGAAAAATTTACTATAGAAAAGGCAATCCCTGGCGTAATTAAAATTTGTGACAGAAAAAATTATTTTTTGAATAATTTACTATAGAAAAGGCAATCCCTGGCGTAATTAAAATTTTCGACAGTAAAAAATTATTTTCTGAATAATTTACTATAGAAAAGGCAATCCCTGGCGTAATTAAAATTTGAGACAGTAAAAAATGAATTTTTGAATAATTTACTATAGAAAAGGCAATCCCTGGCGTATTTAAAATTTGCAACAGTAAAAAATTATTTTTTGCAAAATTTATTATAGAAAAGGCAATCCCTGGCGTAATTAAAATTTGTGACAGAAAAATTATTTTTTGAATAATTTACTATAGAAAAGGCAATCCCTGGCGTAATTAAAATTTGAGACAGTAAAAAATGAATTTTTGAATAATTTACTATAGAAAAGGCAATCCCTGGCGTAATTATAATTTGCGACAGTAAAAAATTATTTTTTGAATAATTTACTATAGAAAAGGCAATCCCTGGCGTAATTAAAATTTGAGACAGTAAAAAATGAATTTTTGAATAATTTACTATACAAAAGGCAATCCCTGGCGTAATTAAAATTTGCGACAGTATAAAATTATTTTTTGAATAATTTACTATAGAAAAGGCAATCCCTGGCGTAATTAAAATTTGAGACAGTAAAAAATTATTTTTTGAATAATTTACTATAGAAAAGGCAATCCCTGGCGTAATTAAAATTTGCGACAGTAAAAAATTATTTTTTGAAAAATGTACTATAGAAAACGGCAATCCCTGGCGTAATTAAAATTTGTGACAGAAAAAATTATTTTTTGAATAATTTACTATAGAAAAGGCAATCCCTGGCGTAATTAAAATTTGAGACAGTAAAAAATTAATTTTTGAATAATTTACTATAGAAAAGGCAATCCCTGGCGTAATTAAAATTTGCGACAGTAAAAAATTATTTTTTGAATAATTTACTATAGAAAAGGCAATCCCTGGCGTAATTAAAATTTGAGACAGTAAAAAATGAATTTTGAATAATTTACTATACAAATGGCATTCCCTGGCCTAATTAAAATTTGCGACAGTAAAAAATTATTTTTTGAATAATTTACTATAGAAAAGGCAATCCCTGGCGTAATTAAAATTTGAGACAGTAAAAAAATTATTTTTTGAATAATTTACTATAGAAAAGGCAATCCCTGGCGTAATTAAAATTTGCGACAGAAAAAAAATATTTTTTGAATAATTTACTATAGAAAAGGCAATCCCTGGCGTAATTAAAATTTGAGACAATAAAAAATGAATTTTTGAATAATTTACTATAGAAAAGGCAATCCCTGGCGTAATTATAATTTGCGACAGTAAAAAATGAATTTTTGAATAATTTACTATAGAAAAGGCAATCCCGGGCGTAATTAAAATTTGAGACAGTTAAAAATTATTTTTTGAATAATTTACTATAGAAAAGGCAATCCCTGGCGTAATTAAAATTTGCGACAGAAAAAAAATATTTTTTGAATAATTTACTATAGAAAAGGCAATCCCTGGCGTAATTAAAATTTGAGACAATAAAAAATGAATTTTTGAATAATTTACTATAGAAAAGGCAATCCCTGGCGTAATTATAATTTGCGACAGTAAAAAATTATTTTTTGAATAATTTACTATAGAAAAGGCAATCCCTGGCGTAATTATAATTTGCAACAGTAAAAAATAATTTTTTGCAAAATTTACTATAGAAAATGCAATCCCTGGCGTAATTAAAATTTGTGACAGAAAAAATTATTTTTTGAATAATTTACTATAGAAAAGGCAATCCCTGGCGTAATTAAAATTTGAGACAGTAAAAAATTATTTTTTGAATAATTTACTATAGAAAAGGCAATCCCTGGCGTAATTAAAATTTGCGACACTAAACAATTATTTTTTGCAAAATTTACAATAGAAAAGGCAATCCCTGGCGTAATTAAAATTTGCGACAGTAAAAAATGAATTTTTGAATAATTTACTATACAAAAGGCAATCCCTGGCGTAATTAAAATTTGCGACAGTAAAAAATTATTTTTTGAATAATTTACTATACAAAAGGCAATCCCTGGCGTAATTAAAATTTGCGACAGTAAAAAATTATTTTTTGAATAATTTACTATAGAAAAGGCAATCCTTGGCGTAATTAAAATTTGTGACAGAAAAAATTATTTTTTGAATAATTTACTATAGAAAAGGCAATCCCTGGCGTAATTAAAATTTTCGACAGTAAAAAATTATTTTTTGAATAATTTACTATAGAAAAGGCAATCCCTGGCGTAATTAAAATTTGAGACAGTAAAAAATGAATTTTTGAATAATTTACTATAGAAAAGGCAATCCCTGGCGTATTTAAAATTTGCAACAGTAAAAAATTATTTTTTGCAAAATTTACTATAGAAAAGGCAATCCCTGGCGTAATTAAAATTTGAGACAGTAAAAAATTATTTTTTTGAATAATTTACTATAGAAAAGGCAATCCCTGGCGTAATTATAATTTGCGACAGTAAAAAATTATTTTTTGAATAATTTACTATAGAAAAGGCAATCCCTGGCGTAATTAAAATTTGAGACAGTAAAAAATGAATTTTTGAATAATTTACTATACAAAAGGCAATCCCTGGCGTAATTAAAATTTGCGACAGTAAAAAATTATTTTTTGAATAATTTACTATAGAAAAGGCAATCCCTGGCGTAATTAAAATTTGAGACAGTAAAAAATTATTTTTTAATAATTTACTATAGAAAAGGCAATCCCTGGCGTAATTAAAATTTGCGACAGTAAAAAATTATTTTTTGAAAAATTTACTATAGAAAAGGCAATCCCTGGCGTAATTAAAATTTGTGACAGAAAAAATTATTTTTTGAATAATTTACTATAGAAAAGGCAATCCCTGGCGTAATTAAAATTTGAGACAGTAAAAAATTAATTTTTGAATAATTTACTATAGAAAAGGCAATCCCTGGCGTAATTAAAATTTGCGACAGTAAAAAATTATTTTTTGAATAATTTACTATTGAAAAGGCAATCCCTGGCGTAATTAAAATTTGAGACAGTAAAAAATGAATTTTTGAATAATTTACTATACAAATGGCATTCCCTGGCCTAATTAAAATTTGAGACAGTAAAAAATTATTTTTTGAATAATTTACTATAGAAAAGGCAATCCCTGACGTAATTAAAATTTGAGACAGTAAAAAATTATTTTTTGAATAATTTACTATAGAAAAGGCAATCCCTGGCGTAATTATAATTTTCGACAGTAAACAATTATTTTTTGAATAATTTACTATAGAAAAGGCAATCCCTGGCGTAATTAAAATTTGAGACAGTAAAAAATTATTTTTTGAATAATTTACTATAGAAAAGGCAATCCCTGGCATAATTATAATTTGCGACAGTAAAAAAATATTTTTTGAATAATTTACTATAGAAAAGGCAATCCCTGGCGTAATTAAAATTTGCGACAGAAAAAAATTAATTTTTGAATAATTTACTATAGAAAAGGCAATCCCTGGCGTAATTATAATTTGCGACAGTAAAAAATTATTTTTTGAATAATTTACTATAGAAAAGGCAATCCCTGGCGTAATTATAATTTGCGACAGTAAAAAATTATTTTTTGAATAATTTACTATAGAAAAGGAAATCCCTGGCGTAATTAAAATTTGAGACAGTAAAAAATTATTTTTTGCAAAATTTACTATAGAAAAGGCAATCCCTGGCGTATTTAAAATTTGCGACAGAAAAAAATTAATTTTTGAATAATTTACTATAGAAAAGGCAATCCCTGGCGTAATTAAAATTTGCGACAGTAAAAAATTATTTTTTGAATAATTTACTATAGAAAAGGCAATCCCTGGCGTATTTAAAATTTGCAATAGTAAAAAATTATTTTTTGAATAATTTACTATAGAAAGGCAATCCCTGGCGTAATTAAAATTTGCGACAGTATAAAATTATTTTTTGAATAATTTACTATAGAAAAGGCAATCCCTGGCGTAATTAAAATTTGCGACAGTAAAAAATGAATTTTTGAATAGTTTACTATAGAAAAGGCAATCCGAGGCGTAATTAAAATTTGCGACAGTAAAAAATTATTTTTTGAATAATTTACTATAGAAAAGGCAATCCCTGGCGTAATTATAATTTGCGACAGTATACAATTATTTTTTGAATAATTTACTATAGAAAAGGCAATCCCTTCCGTAATTAAAATTTGCGACACTAAACAATTATTTTTTGCAAAATTTAATATAGAAAAGGCAATCCCTGGCGTAATTAAAATTTGCGACACTAAACAATTATTGTTTGCAAAATTTACTATAGAAAAGGCAATCCCTGGCGTATTTAAAATTTGCGACAGTAAAAAATTATTTTTTGAATAATTTACTATAGAAAAGGCAATCCCTGGCGTAATTAAAATTTGTGACAGTAAAAAATTATTTTTTGAATAATTTACTATAGAAAAGGCAATCCCTGGCGTAATTAAAATTTGCGACAGAAAAAAAATTATTTTTTGCAAAATTTACTATAGAAAAGGCAATCCCTGGCGTAATTAAAATTTGCGACAGTAAAAAATTATTTTTTGAATAATTTACTATAGAAAAGGCAATCCCTGGCGTAATTATAATTTGCGACAGTAAAAAATTATTTTTTGAATAATTTACTATAGAAAAGGCAATCCCTGGCGTAATTAAAATTTGAGACAGTAAAAAATTAATTTGTGAATAATTTACTATAGAAAAGGCAATCCCTGGCGTAATTATAATTTGAGACAGTAAAAAATTAATTTTTGAATAATTTAATATATAAAAGGCAATCCCTGGCGTATTTAAAATTTGCGACAGTATAAAATTATTTTTTGAATAATTTACTATACAAAAGGCAATCCCTGGCGTAATTAAAATTTGCGACAGTAAAAAATTATTTTTTGAATAATTTACTATAGAAAAGGCAATCCCTTCCGTAATTAAAATTTGCGACACTAAACAATTATTTTTTGCAAAATTTAATATAGAAAAGGCAATCCCTGGCGTAATTAAAATTTGCGACACTAAACAATTATTTTTTGCAAAATTTACTATAGAAAAGGCAATCCCTGGCGTATTTAAAATTTGCGACAGTAAAAAATTATTTTTTGAATAATTTACTATAGAAAAGGCAATCCCTGGCGTAATTAAAATTTGTGACAGTAAAAAATTATTTTTTGAATAATTTACTATAGAAAAGGCAATCCCTGGCGTAATTAAAATTTGCGACAGTATACAATTATTTTTTGAATAATTTACTATAGAAAAGGCAATCCCTTCCGTAATTAAAATTTGCGACACTAAACAATTATTTTTTGCAAAATTTAATATAGAAAAGGCAATCCCTGGCGTAATTAAAATTTGCGACACTAAACAATTATTTTTTGCAAAATTTACTATAGAAAAGGCAATCCCTGGCGTATTTAAAATTTGCGACAGTAAAAAATTATTTTTTGAATAATTTACTATAGAAAAGGCAATCCCTGGCGTAATTAAAATTTGTGACAGTAAAAAATTATTTTTTGAATAATTTACTATAGAAAAGGCAATCCCTGGCGTAATTAAAATTTGCGACAGAAAAAAATTATTTTTTGCAAAATTTACTATAGAAAAGGCAATCCCTGGCGTAATTAAAATTTGCGACAGTAAAAAATTATTTTTTGAATAATTTACTATAGAAAAGGCAATCCCTGGCGTAATTATAATTTGCGACAGTAAAAAATTATTTTTTGAATAATTTACTATAGAAAAGGCAATCCCTGGCGTAATTAAAATTTGAGACAGTAAAAAATTAATTTTTGAATAATTTACTATAGAAAAGGCAATCCCTGGCGTAATTATAATTTGAGACAGTAAAAAATTAATTTTTGAATAATTTAATATATAAAAGGCAATCCCTGGCGTATTTAAAATTTGCGACAGTATAAAATTATTTTTTGAATAATTTACTATACAAAAGGCAATCCCTGGCGTAATTAAAATTTGCGACAGTAAAAAATTATTTTTTTGAATAATTTACTATAGAAAAGGCAATGCCTGCCGTAATTAAAATTTGTGACAGAAAAAATTATTTTTTGAATAATTTACTATACAAAAGGCAATCCCTGGCGTAATTAAAATTTGTAAAAAATTATTTTTTGCAAAATTTACTATAGAAAAGGCAATCCCGGGCGTAATTAAAATTTGCGACACTAAACATGTTTTGCAAAATTTACTATAGAAAAGGCAATCCCTGGCGTAATTAAAATTTGAGACAGTAAAAAATTATTTTTTGAATAATTTACTATACAAAAGGCAATCCCTGGCGTAATTAAAATTTGCGACAGTAAAAAATGAATTTTTGAATAATTTACTATAGAAAAGGCAATCCCTGGCGTAATTAAAATTAGCGACAGAAAAAAATTAATTTTTGAATAATTTACTATAGAAAAGGCAATCCCTGGCGTAATTAAAATTTGCGACAGTAAAAAATTATTTTTTGAATAATTTACTATAGAAAAGGCAATCCCTGGCGTAATTAAAATTTGAGACAGAAAAAATTATTTTTTGAATAATTTACTATAGAAAAGGCAATCCCTGGCGTAATTAAAATTTGCGACACTAAAAAATTATTTTTTGCAAAATTTACTATAGAAAAGGCAATCCCTGGCGTAATTAAAATTTGAGACAGTAAAAAATGAATTTTTGAATAATTTACTATAGAAAAGGCAATCCCTGGCGTAATTAAAATTTGCGACAGTAAAAAATTATTTTTTGAATAATTTACTATAGAAAAGGCAATCCCTGGCGTAATTAAAATTTGCGACACTAAACAATTAGTTTTTGAATAATTTACTATAGAAAAGGCAATCCCTGGCGTAATTATAATTTGCGACAGTATAAAATTATTTTTTGAATAATTTACTATAGAAAAGGCAATCCCTGGCGTAATTAAAATTTGAGACAATAAAAAATGAATTTTTGAATAATTTACTATAGAAAAGGCAATCCCTGGCGTTATTAAAATTTGCGACACTAAACAATTATTTTTTGCAACATTTACTATAGTAAAGGCAATCCCTGGCGTAATTAAAATTTGTGACACTAAACAATTATTTTTTGAATAATTTAATATAGAAAAGGCAATCCCTGGCGTAATTAAAATTTGAGACAGTAAAAAATTATTTTTTGAATAATTTACTATACAAAAGGCAATCCCTGGCGTAATTAAAATTTGAGACACTAAACAATTAATTTTTGAATAATTTACTATATAAAAGGCAATCCTTGGCGTAATTAAAATTTGCGACAGTAAAAAATGAATTTTTAATTAATTTACTATAGAAAAGGCAATCCCTGGCGTAATTATAATTTGCGACAGTAAAAAATTATTTTTTGCAAAATTTACTATAGAAAAGGCAATCCCTGGCGTAATTAAAATTTGCGACACTAAACAATTCTTTTTGCAAAATTTACTATAGAAAAGGCAATCCCTGGCGTAATTAAAATTTGAGACAGTAAAAAATTATTTTTTGAATAATTTACTATACAAAAGGCAATCCCTGGCGTAATTAAAATTTGCGACAGTAAAAAATGAATTTTTGAATAATTTACTATAGAAAAGGCAATCCCTGGCGTAATTAAAATTTGCGACAGAAAAAAATTAATTTTTGAATAATTTACTATAGAAAAGGCAATCCCTGGCATAATTAAAATTTGCGACAGTAAAAAATTATTTTTTGAATAATTTACTATAGAAAAGGCAATCCCTGGCGTAATTAAAATTTGAGACAGAAAAAATTATTTTTTGAATAATTTACTATAGAAAAGGCAATCCCTGGCGTAATTAAAATTTGCGACACTAAACAATTATTTTTTGCAAAATTTACTATAGAAAAGGCAATCCCTGGCGTAATTAAAATTTGAGACAGTAAAAAATGAATTTTTGAATAATTTACTATAGAAAAGGCAATCCTTGGCGTAATTAAAATTTGCGACAGTATAAAATTATTTTTTGAATAATTTACTATAGAAAAGGCAATCCCTGGCGTAATTAAAATTTGCGACACTAAACAATTAGTTTTTGAATAATTTACTATAGAAAAGGCAATCCCTGGCGTAATTATAATTTGCGACAGTATAAAATTATTTTTGAATAATTTACTATAGAAAAGGCAATCCCTGGCGTAATTAAAATTTGAGACAATAAAAAATGAATTTTTGAATAATTTACTATAGAAAAGGCAATCCCTGGCGTAATTAAAATTTGCGACACTAAACAATTATTTTTTGCAAAATTTACTATAGTAAAGGCAATCCCTGGCGTAATTAAAATTTGCGACACTAAACAATTATTTTTTGAATAATTTAATATAGAAAAGGCAATCCCTGGCGTAATTATAATTTGAGACAGTAAAAAATTAATTTTTGAATAATTTACTATAGAAAAGGCAATCCCTGGCGTAATTAAAATTTGAGACAGTAAAAATGAATTTTTGAATAATTTACTATACAAAAGGCAATCCCTGGTGTAATTAAAATTTGCGACAGTAAAAAATTATTTTTTGAATAATTTACTATAGAAAAGGCAATCCCTGGCTTAATTAAAATTTGCGACACTAAACAATTATTTTTTGAATAATTTAATATAGAAAAGGCAATCCCTGGCGTAATTATAATTTGAGACAGTAAAAAATTAATTTTTGAATAATTTACTATAGAAAAGGCAATCCCTGGCGTAATTAAAATTTGAGACAGTAAAAAATGAATTTTTGAATAATTTACTATACAAAAGGCAATCCCTGGTGTAATTAAAATTTGCGACAGTAAAAAATTATTTTTTGAATAATTTACTATAGAAAAGGCAATCCCTGGCTTAATTAAAATTTGCGACACTAAACAATTATTTTTGCAAAATTTACTATAGAAAAGGCAATCCCTGGCGTAATTATAACTTGCGACAGTAAAAAATTATTTTTTGCAAAATTTACTATAGAAAAGGCAATCCCTGGCGTATTTAAAATTTGCGACAGTATAAAATTAATTTTTGAATAATTTACTATAGAAAAGGCAATCGCTGTGGCGTAATTAAAATTTGAGACAGTAAACAATTATTTTTTGAATAATTTACTATAGAAAAGGCAATCCCTGGCGTAATTATAATTTGAGACAGCAAAAAATTAATTTTTGAATAATTTACTATAGAAAAGGCAATCCCTGGCGTAATTAAAATTTGAGACAGTAAAAAATTATTTTTTGAATAATTTACTATAGAAAAGGCAATCCCTGGCGTAATTAAAATTTGCGACAGTAAAAAATTATTTTTTGAATAATTTACTATAGAAAAGGCAATCCCTGGCGTAATTAAAATTTGAGACAGTAAAAAATTATTTTTTGCAAAATTTACTATAGAAAAGGCAATCCCTGGCGTATTTAAATTTGCGACAGAAAAAAATTAATTTTTGAATAATTTACTATAGAAAAGGCAATCCCTGGCGTAATTAAAATTTGCGACAGTAAAAAATTATTTTTTGAATAATTTACTATAGAAAAGGCAATCCCTGGCGTATTTAAAATTTGCAATAGTAAAAAATTATTTTTTGAATAATTTACTATAGAAAGGCAATCCCTGGCGTAATTAAAATTTGCGACAGTATAAAATTATTTTTTGAATAATTTACTATAGAAAAGGCAATCCCTGGCGTAATTAAAATTTGCGACAGTAAAAAATTATTTTTTGAATAATTTACTATAGAAAAGGCAATCCCTGGCGTAATTAAAATTTGAGACAGTAAAAAATGAATTTTTGAATAATTTACTATAGAAAAGGCAATCCCTGGCGTAATTAAAATTTGCGACAGTATAAAATTATTTTTTGAATAATTTACTATAGAAAAGGCAATCCCTGGCGTAATTAAAATTTGCGACACTAAACAATTAGTTTTTGAATAATTTACTATAGAAAAGGCAATCCCTGGCGTAATTATAATTTGCGACAGTATAAAATTATTTTTTGAATAATTTACTATAGAAAAGGCAATCCCTGGCGTAATTAAAATTTGAGACAATAAAAAATGAATTTTTGAATAATTTACTATAGAAAAGGCAATCCCTGGCGTAATTAAAATTTGCGACACTAAACAATTATTTTTTGCAAAATTTACTATAGTAAAGGCAATCCCTGGCGTAATTAAAATTTGCGACACTAAACAATTATTTTTTGAATAATTTAATATAGAAAAGGCAATCCCTGGCGTAATTATAATTTGAGACAGTAAAAAATTAATTTTTGAATAATTTACTATAGAAAAGGCAATCCCTGGCGTAATTAAAATTTGAGACAGTAAAAAATGAATTTTTGAATAATTTACTATACAAAAGGCAATCCCTGGTGTAATTAAAATTTGCGACAGTAAAAAATTATTTTTTGAATAATTTACTATAGAAAAGGCAATCCCTGGCTTAATTAAAATTTGCGACACTAAACAATTATTTTTTGAATAATTTAATATAGAAAAGGCAATCCCTGGCGTAATTATAATTTGAGACAGTAAAAAATTAATTTTTGAATAATTTACTATAGAAAAGGCAATCCCTGGCGTAATTAAAATTTGAGACAGTAAAAAATGAATTTTTGAATAATTTACTATACAAAAGGCAATCCCTGGTGTAATTAAAATTTGCGACAGTAAAAAATTATTTTTTGAATAATTTACTATAGAAAAGGCAATCCCTGGCTTAATTAAAATTTGCGACACTAAACAATTATTTTTTGCAAAATTTACTATAGAAAAGGCAATCCCTGGCGTAATTATAACTTGCGACAGTAAAAAATTATTTTTTGCAAAATTTACTATAGAAAAGGCAATCCCTGGCGTATTTAAAATTTGCGACAGTATAAAATTAATTTTTGAATAATTTACTATAGAAAAGGCAATCGCTGGCGTAATTAAAATTTGAGACAGTAAACAATTATTTTTTGAATAATTTACTATAGAAAAGGCAATCCCTGGCGTAATTATAATTTGAGACAGCAAAAAATTAATTTTTGAATAATTTACTATAGAAAAGGCAATCCCTGGCGTAATTAAAATTTGAGACAGTAAAAAATTATTTTTTGAATAATTTACTATAGAAAAGGCAATCCCTGGCGTAATTAAAATTTGCGACAGTAAAAAATTATTTTTTGAATAATTTACTATAGAAAAGGCAATCCCTGGCGTAATTAAAATTTGAGACAGTAAAAAATTATTTTTTGCAAAATTTACTATAGAAAAGGCAATCCCTGGCGTATTTAAAATTTGCGACAGAAAAAAATTAATTTTTGAATAATTTACTATAGAAAAGGCAATCCCTGGCGTAATTAAAATTTGCGACAGTAAAAAATTATTTTTTGAATAATTTACTATAGAAAAGGCAATCCCTGGCGTATTTAAAATTTGCAATAGTAAAAAATTATTTTTTGAATAATTTACTATAGAAAGGCAATCCCTGGCGTAATTAAAATTTGCGACAGTATAAAATTATTTTTTGAATAATTTACTATAGAAAAGGCAATCCCTGGCGTAATTAAAATTTGCGACAGTAAAAAATGAATTTTTGAATAGTTTACTATAGAAAAGGCAATCCGAGGCGTAATTAAAATTTGCGACAGTAAAAAATTATTTTTTGAATAATTTACTATAGAAAAGGCAATCCCTGGCGTAATTATAATTTGCGACAGTATACAATTATTTTTTGAATAATTTACTATAGAAAAGGCAATCCCTTCCGTAATTAAAATTTGCGACACTAAACAATTATTTTTTGCAAAATTTAATATAGAAAAGGCAATCCCTGGCGTAATTAAAATTTGCGACACTAAACAATTATTGTTTGCAAAATTTACTATAGAAAAGGCAATCCCTGGCGTATTTAAAATTTGCGACAGTAAAAAATTATTTTTTGAATAATTTACTATAGAAAAGGCAATACCTGGCGTAATTAAAATTTGTGACAGTAAAAAATTATTTTTTGAATAATTTACTATAGAAAAGGCAATCCCTGGCGTAATTAAAATTTGCGACAGAAAAAAATTATTTTTTGCAAAATTTACTATAGAAAAGGCAATCCCTGGCGTAATTAAAATTTGCGACAGTAAAAAATTATTTTTTGAATAATTTACTATAGAAAAGGCAATCCCTGGCGTAATTATAATTTGCGACAGTAAAAAATTATTTTTTGAATAATTTACTATAGAAAAGGCAATCCCTGGCGTAATTAAAATTTGAGACAGTAAAAAATTAATTTGTGAATAATTTACTATAGAAAAGGCAATCCCTGGCGTAATTATAATTTGAGACAGTAAAAAATTAATTTTTGAATAATTTAATATATAAAAGGCAATCCCTGGCGTATTTAAAATTTGCGACAGTATAAAATTATTTTTTGAATAATTTACTATACAAAAGGCAATCCCTGGCGTAATTAAAATTTGCGACAGTAAAAAATTATTTTTTGAATAATTTACTATAGAAAAGGCAATCCCTTCCGTAATTAAAATTTGCGACACTAAACAATTATTTTTTGCAAAATTTAATATAGAAAAGGCAATCCCTGGCGTAATTAAAATTTGCGACACTAAACAATTATTTTTTGCAAAATTTACTATAGAAAAGGCAATCCCTGGCGTATTTAAAATTTGCGACAGTAAAAAATTATTTTTTGAATAATTTACTATAGAAAAGGCAATCCCTGGCGTAATTAAAATTTGTGACAGTAAAAAATTATTTTTTGAATAATTTACTATAGAAAAGGCAATCCCTGGCGTAATTAAAATTTGCGACAGTATACAATTATTTTTTGAATAATTTACTATAGAAAAGGCAATCCCTTCCGTAATTAAAATTTGCGACACTAAACAATTATTTTTTGCAAAATTTAATATAGAAAAGGCAATCCCTGGCGTAATTAAAATTTGCGACACTAAACAATTATTTTTTGCAAAATTTACTATAGAAAAGGCAATCCCTGGCGTATTTAAAATTTGCGACAGTAAAAAATTATTTTTTGAATAATTTACTATAGAAAAGGCAATCCCTGGCGTAATTAAAATTTGTGACAGTAAAAAATTATTTTTTGAATAATTTACTATAGAAAAGGCAATCCCTGGCGTAATTAAAATTTGCGACAGAAAAAAATTATTTTTTGCAAAATTTACTATAGAAAAGGCAATCCCTGGCGTAATTAAAATTTGCGACAGTAAAAAATTATTTTTTGAATAATTTACTATAGAAAAGGCAATCCCTGGCGTAATTATAATTTGCGACAGTAAAAAATTATTTTTTGAATAATTTACTATAGAAAAGGCAATCCCTGGCGTAATTAAAATTTGAGACAGTAAAAAATTAATTTTTGAATAATTTACTATAGAAAAGGCAATCCCTGGCGTAATTATAATTTGAGACAGTAAAAAATTAATTTTTGAATAATTTAATATATAAAAGGCAATCCCTGGCGTATTTAAAATTTGCGACAGTATAAAATTATTTTTTGAATAATTTACTATACAAAAGGCAATCCCTGGCGTAATTAAAATTTGCGACAGTAAAAAATTATTTTTTGAATAATTTACTATAGAAAAGGCAATGCCTGCCGTAATTAAAATTTGTGACAGAAAAAATTATTTTTTGAATAATTTACTATACAAAAGGCAATCCCTGGCGTAATTAAAATTTGTGAAAGAACAAATGAATTTTTGAATAATTTACTATAGAAAAGGCAATCCCTGGCGTGATTAAAATTTGCGACACTAAACAATTATTTTTTGCAAAATTTACTATAGAAAAGGCAATCCCTGGCTTAATTAAAATTTGCGACAGAAAAAAATTAATTTTTGAATAATTTACTATAGAAAAGGAAATCCTTGGCGTAATTAAAATTTGCGACAGTAAAAAATGAATTTTTGAATAATTTACTATAGAAAAGGCAATCCCTGGCGTAATTATAATTTGCGACAGTAAAAAATTATTTTTTGCAAAATTTACTATAGAAAAGGCAATCCCGGGCGTAATTAAAATTTGCGACACTAAACATGTTTTGCAAAATTTACTATAGAAAAGGCAATCCCTGGCGTAATTAAAATTTGAGACAGTAAAAAATTATTTTTTGAATAATTTACTATACAAAAGGCAATCCCTGGCGTAATTAAAATTTGCGACAGTAAAAAATGAATTTTTGAATAATTTACTATAGAAAAGGCAATCCCTGGCGTAATTAAAATTAGCGACAGAAAAAAATTAATTTTTGAATAATTTACTATAGAAAAGGCAATCCCTGGCGTAATTAAAATTTGCGACAGTAAAAAATTATTTTTTGAATAATTTACTATAGAAAAGGCAATCCCTGGCGTAATTAAAATTTGAGACAGAAAAAATTATTTTTTGAATAATTTACTATAGAAAAGGCAATCCCTGGCGTAATTAAAATTTGCGACACTAAAAAATTATTTTTTGCAAAATTTACTATAGAAAAGGCAATCCCTGGCGTAATTAAAATTTGAGACAGTAAAAAATGAATTTTTGAATAATTTACTATAGAAAAGGCAATCCCTGGCGTAATTAAAATTTGCGACAGTAAAAAATTATTTTTTGAATAATTTACTATAGAAAAGGCAATCCCTGGCGTAATTAAAATTTGCGACACTAAACAATTAGTTTTTGAATAATTTACTATAGAAAAGGCAATCCCTGGCGTAATTATAATTTGCGACAGTATAAAATTATTTTTTGAATAATTTACTATAGAAAAGGCAATCCCTGGCGTAATTAAAATTTGAGACAATAAAAAATGAATTTTTGAATAATTTACTATAGAAAAGGCAATCCCTGGCGTTATTAAAATTTGCGACACTAAACAATTATTTTTTGCAACATTTACTATAGTAAAGGCAATCCCTGGCGTAATTAAAATTTGTGACACTAAACAATTATTTTTTGAATAATTTAATATAGAAAAGGCAATCCCTGGCGTAATTAAAATTTGAGACAGTAAAAAATTATTTTTTGAATAATTTACTATACAAAAGGCAATCCCTGGCGTAATTAAAATTTGAGACACTAAACAATTAATTTTTGAATAATTTACTATATAAAAGGCAATCCTTGGCGTAATTAAAATTTGCGACAGTAAAAAATGAATTTTTAATTAATTTACTATAGAAAAGGCAATCCCTGGCGTAATTATAATTTGCGACAGTAAAAAATTATTTTTTGCAAAATTTACTATAGAAAAGGCAATCCCTGGCGTAATTAAAATTTGCGACACTAAACAATTCTTTTTGCAAAATTTACTATAGAAAAGGCAATCCCTGGCGTAATTAAAATTTGAGACAGTAAAAAATTATTTTTTGAATAATTTACTATACAAAAGGCAATCCCTGGCGTAATTAAAATTTGCGACAGTAAAAAATGAATTTTTGAATAATTTACTATAGAAAAGGCAATCCCTGGCGTAATTAAAATTTGCGACAGAAAAAAATTAATTTTTGAATAATTTACTATAGAAAAGGCAATCCCTGGCGTAATTAAAATTTGCGACAGTAAAAAATTATTTTTTGAATAATTTACTATAGAAAAGGCAATCCCTGGCGTAATTAAAATTTGAGACAGAAAAAATTATTTTTTGAATAATTTACTATAGAAAAGGCAATCCCTGGCGTAATTAAAATTTGCGACACTAAACAATTATTTTTTGCAAAATTTACTATAGAAAAGGCAATCCCTGGCGTAATTAAAATTTGAGACAGTAAAAAATGAATTTTTGAATAATTTACTATAGAAAAGGCAATCCCTGGCGTAATTAAAATTTGCGACAGTATAAAATTATTTTTTGAATAATTTACTATAGAAAAGGCAATCCCTGGCGTAATTAAAATTTGCGACACTAAACAATTAGTTTTTGAATAATTTACTATAGAAAAGGCAATCCCTGGCGTAATTATAATTTGCGACAGTATAAAATTATTTTTTGAATAATTTACTATAGAAAAGGCAATCCCTGGCGTAATTAAAATTTGAGACAATAAAAAATGAATTTTTGAATAATTTACTATAGAAAAGGCAATCCCTGGCGTAATTAAAATTTGCGACACTAAACAATTATTTTTTGCAAAATTTACTATAGTAAAGGCAATCCCTGGCGTAATTAAAATTTGCGACACTAAACAATTATTTTTTGAATAATTTAATATAGAAAAGGCAATCCCTGGCGTAATTATAATTTGAGACAGTAAAAAATTAATTTTTGAATAATTTACTATAGAAAAGGCAATCCCTGGCGTAATTAAAATTTGAGACAGTAAAAAATGAATTTTTGAATAATTTACTATACAAAAGGCAATCCCTGGTGTAATTAAAATTTGCGACAGTAAAAAATTATTTTTTGAATAATTTACTATAGAAAAGGCAATCCCTGGCTTAATTAAAATTTGCGACACTAAACAATTATTTTTTGCAAAATTTACTATAGAAAAGGCAATCCCTGGCGTAATTATAACTTGCGACAGTAAAAAATTATTTTTTGCAAAATTTACTATAGAAAAGGCAATCCCTGGCGTATTTAAAATTTGCGACAGTATAAAATTAATTTTTGAATAATTTACTATAGAAAAGGCAATCGCTGGCGTAATTAAAATTTGAGACAGTAAACAATTATTTTTTGAATAATTTACTATAGAAAAGGCAATCCCTGGCGTAATTATAATTTGAGACAGCAAAAAATTAATTTTTGAATAATTTACTATAGAAAAGGCAATCCCTGGCGTAATTAAAATTTGAGACAGTAAAAAATTATTTTTTGAATAATTTACTATAGAAAAGGCAATCCCTGGCGTAATTAAAATTTGCGACAGTAAAAAATTATTTTTTGAATAATTTACTATAGAAAAGGCAATCCCTGGCGTAATTAAAATTTGAGACAGTAAAAAATTATTTTTTGCAAAATTTACTATAGAAAAGGCAATCCCTGGCGTATTTAAAATTTGCGACAGTATAAAATTAATTTTTGAATAATTTACTATAGAAAAGGTAATCCCTGGCGTAATTAAAATTTGAGACAGTAAAAAATTATTTTTTGAATAATTTACTAAAGAAAAGGCAATCCCTGGCGTAATTAAAATTTGCGACAGTAAAAAATTATTTTTTGAATAATTTACTATAGAAAAGGCAATCCCTGGCGTAATTAAAATTTGAGACAGTAAAAAATTATTTTTTGCAAAATTTACTATAGAAAAGGCAATCCCTGGCGTATTTAAAATTTGCGACAGTATAAAATTAATTTTTGAATAATTTACTATAGAAAAGGTAATCCCTGGCGTAATTAAAATTTGAGACAGTAAAAAATTATTTTTTGAATAATGTACTAAAGAAAAGGCAATCCCTGGCGTAATTAAAATTTGCGACAGTAAAAAATTATTTTTTGAATAATTTACTATAGAAAAGGCAATCCCTGGCGTAATTAAAATTTGCGACACTAAACAATTATTTTTTGCAAAATTTACTATAGAAAAGGCAATCCCTGGCGTAATTAAAATTTGCGACAGTAAAAAATTAGTTTTTGAATAATTTACTATAGAAAAGGCAATCCCTGGCGTAATTAAAATTTGCGAGAGTAAAAAATGAATTTTTGAATAATTTACTATAGAAAAAGCAATCCCTGCCGTATTTAAAATTTGCGACACTAAACAATTATTTTTTGCAAAATTTACTATAGAAAAGGCAATCCCTGGCGTATTTAAAATTTGCGACAGTATAAAATTATTTTTTGAATAATTTACTATAGAAAAGGCAATCCCTGGCGTATTTAAAATTTGAGACAGTAAAAAATGAATTTTTGAATAATTTACTATAGAAAAGGCAATCCCTGGCGTAATTAAAATTTGCGACAGTAAAAAATTATTTTTTGAATAATTTACTATACAAAAGGCAATCCCTGGCGTATTTAAAATTTGCAACAGTAAAAAATTATTTTTTGAATAATTTACTATAGAAAAGGCAATCCCGGGCGTAATTAAAATTTGTGACAGAAAAAATTATTTTTTGAATAATTTACTATAGAAAAGGCAATCCCTGGCGTAATTAAAATTTGCGACAGCAAAAATTAGTTTTTGAATAATTTACTATAGCAAAGGCAATCCCTGGCGTATTTAAAATTTGAGACACTAAACAATTATTTTTTGCAAAATTTACTATAAAAAAGGCAATCCCTGGCGTATTTAAAATTTGCGACAGTATAAAATTATTTTTTGAATAATTTACTATAGAAAAGGCAATCCCTGGCGTAGTTAAAATTTGCGACAGTAAAAAATTATTTTTTGAATAATTTACTATAGAAAAGGCAATCCCTGGCGTAATTAAAATTTGAGACAGTAAAAAATTATTTTTTGCAAAATTTACTATAGAAAAGGCAATCCCTGGCGTATTTAAAATTTGCGACAGTATAAAATTAATTTTTGAATAATTTACTATAGAAAAGGCAATCCCTGGCGTAATTAAAATTTGAGACAGTAAAAAATTATTTTTTGAATAATTTACTATAGAAAAGGCAATCCCTGGCGTAATTAAAATTTGCGACAGTAAAAAATTTTTTTTTGAATAATTTACTATAGAAGAGGCAATCCCTGGCGTAATTAAAATTTGCGACACTAAACAATTATTTTTAGCAAAATTTACTATAGAAAAGGCAATCCCTGGCGTTTTTAAAATTTGCGACAGTATAAAATTATTTTTTGAATAATTTACTATAGAAAAGGCAATCCCTGGCGTATTTAAAATTTGAGACAGTAAAAAATGAATTTTTGAATAATTTACTATAGAAAAGGCAATCCCTGGCGTAATTAAAATTTGCGACAGTAAAAAAAGAATTTTTGAATAATTTACTATACAAAAGGCAATCCCTGGCGTATTTAAAATTTGCAACAGTAAAAAATTATTTTTTGCAACATTTACTATAGAAAAGGCAATCCATGGCGTATTTAAAATTTGCGACACTAAACAATTATTTTTTGCAAAATTTACTATAGAAAAGGCAATCCCTGGCGTATTTAAAATTTGAGACAGTAAAAAATGAATTTTTGAATAATTTACTATAGAAAAGGCAATTCTTGGCGTAATTAAAATTTGCGACAGTAAAAAATTATTTTTTGAATAATTTACTATACAAAAGGCAATCCCTGGCGTATTTAAAATTTGCGACAGCAAAAATTAGTTTTTGAATAATTTACTATAGCAAAGGCAATCCCTGGCGTATTTAAAATTTGCGACACTAAACAATTATTTTTTGCAAAATTTACTATAAAAAAGGCAATCCCTGGCGTATTTAAAATTTGCAACAGTAAAAAATTATTTTTTGAATAATTTACTATAGAAAACGCAATCCCTGGCGTAATTAAAATTTGTGACAGAAAAAATTATTTTTTGAATAATTTACTATAGAAAAGGCAATCCCTGGCGTAATTAAAATTTGCGACAGCAAAAATTAGTTTTTGAATAATTTACTATAGCAAAGGCAATCCCTGGCGTATTTAAAATTTGCGACACTAAACAATTATTTTTTGCAAAATTTACTATAAAAAAGGCAATCCCTGGCGTATATAAAATTTGAGACAGTAAAAAATGAATTTTTGAATAATTTACTATAGAAAAGGCAATTCTTGGCGTAATTAAAATTTGCGACAGTAAAAAATTATTTTTTGAATAATTTACTATACAAAAGGCAATCCCTGGCGTATTTAAAATTTGCAACAGTAAAAAATTATTTTTTGAATAATTTACTATAGAAAAGGCAATCCCTGGCGTAATTAAAATTTGCGACACTAAACAATTATTTTTTGCAAAATTTACTATAGAAAAGGCAATCCCTGGCGTATTTAAAATTTGCGACAGTATAAAATTATTTTTTGCAAAATTTACTATAGAAAAGGCAATGCCTGGCGTAATTATAATTTGCGACAGTAAAAAATTATTTTTTGAATAATTTACTATAGAAAAGGCAATCCCTGGCGTAATTAAAATTTGAGACAGTAAAAAATGAATTTTTGAATAATTTACTATACAAAAGGCAATCCCTGGCGTAATTAAAATTTGAGACAGTAAAAAATGAAGTTTTGAATAATTTACTATACAAAAGGCAATCCCTGGCGTAATTAAAATTTGAGACAGTAAAAAATGAATTTTTGAATAATTTACTATACAAAAGGCAATCCCTGGCGTAATTAAAATTTGCGACAGTAAAAAATTATTTTTTGAATAATTTACTATAGAAAAGGCAATCCCTGGCGTAATTAAAATTTGCGACACTAAACAATTATTTTTTGCAAAATTTACTATAGAAAAGGCAATCCCTGGCGTAATTATAATTTGCGACAGTAAAAAATTATTTTTTGCAAAATTTACTATAGAAAAGGCAATCCCTGGCGTATTTAAAATTTGCGACAGTATAAAATTAATTTTTGAATAATTTACTATATAAAAGGCAATCCCTGGCGTAATTAAAATTTGAGACAGTAAAAAATTATTTTTTGAATAATTTACTATAGAAAAGCAATCCCTGGCGTAATTATAATTTGAGACAGTAAAAAAAAAAATTGTTGAATAATTTACTATAGAAAAGGCAATCCCTGGCGTAATTAAAATTTGAGACAGTAAAAAATTATTTTTTGAATAATTTACTATAGAAAAGGCAATCCCTGGCGTAATTAAAATTTGCGACAGTAAAAAATTATTTTTTGAATAATTTACTATAGAAAAGGCAATCTCTGGCGTAATTAAAATTTGAGACAGTAAAAAATTATTTTTTGAATAATTTACTATAGAAAAGGCAATCCCTGGTGTATTTAAAATTTGCGACAGTATAAAATTAATTTTTGAATAATTTACTAAAGAAAAGGCAATCCCTGGCGTAATTAAAATTTGAGACAGTAAAAAATTATTTTTTGAATAATTTACTATAGAAAAGGCAATCCCTGGCGTAATTAAAATTTGCGACAGTAAAAAATTATTTTTTGAATAATTTACTATAGAAAAGGCAACCCTGGCGTAATTAAAATTTGCGACACTAAACAATTATTTTTTGCAAAATTTACTATAGAAAAGGCAATCCCTGGCGTATTTAAAATTTGCGACAGTATAAAATTAATTTTTGAATACTTTACTATAGAAAAGGCAATCCCTGGCGTAATTAAAATTTGAGACAATAAAAAATGAATTTTTGAATAATTTACTATAGAAAAGGCAATCCCTGGCGTAATTAAAGTTTGCGACAGTAAAAAATTATTTTTTGAATAATTTACTATAAAAAAGGCAATCCCTGGCGTATTTAAAATTTGCGACAGTATAAAATTAATTTTTGAATAATTTACTATAGAAAAGGCAATCCCTGGCGTAATTAAAATTTGAGACAGTAAAAAATGAATTTTTGAATAAATTACTATACAAAAGGCAATCCCTGGCGTAATTAAAATTTGAGACAGTAAAAAATGAATTTTTGAATAATTTACTATACAAAAGGCAATCCCTGGCGTAATTAAAGTTTGAGACAGTAAAAAATGAATTTTTGAATAATTTACTATACAAAAGGCAATCCCTGGCGTAGTTAAAATTTGCGACAGTAAAAAAATATTTTTTGAATAATTTACTATAGAAAAGGCAATCCCTGGCGTAATTAAAATTTGCAACACTAAACAATTATTTTTTGCAAAATTTACTATAGAAAAGGCAATCCCTGGCGTAATTATAATTTGCGACAGTAAAAAATTATTTTTTGCAAAATTTACTATAGAAAAGGCAATCCCTGGCGTATTTAAAATTTGCGACAGTATAAAATTAATTTTTGAATAATTTACTATAGAAAAGGCAATCCCTGGCGTAATTAAAATTTGAGACAGTAAAAAATTATTTTTTGAATAATTTACTATAGAAAAGGCAATCCCTGGCGTAATTAAAATTTGAGACAGTAAAAAATTATTTTTTGAATTATTTACTATAGAAAAGGCAATCCCTGGCGTAATTAAAATTTGCGACAGTAAAAAATTAATTTTTGAATAATTTACTATAGAAAAGGCAATCCCTGGCGTAATTAAAATTTGAGACAGTAAAAAATTATTTTTTGAATAATTTACTATAGAAAAGGCAATCCCTGGCGTATTTAAAATTTGCGACAGTATAAAATTAATTTTTGAATAATTTACTATAGAAAAGGCAATCCCTGGCGTAATTAAAATTTGAGACAGTAAAAAATTATTTTTTGAATAATTCACTATAGAAAAGGCAATCCCTGGCGTAATTAAAATTTGCGACAGTAAAAAATTATTTTTTGAATAATTTACTATAGAAAAGGCAATCCCTGGCGTAATTAAAATTTGCGACACTAAACAATTATTTTTTGCAAAATTTACTATAGAAAAGGCAATCCCTGGCGTATTTAAAACTTGCGACAGTATAAAATTAATTTTTGAATAATTTACTATAGAAAAGGCAATACCTGGCGTAATTAAAATTTGAGACAGTAAAAAATGAATTTTTGAATAATTTACTATAGAAAAGGCAATCCCTGGCGTAATTAAAATTTGCGACAGTAAAAAATTATTTTTTGAATAATTTACTATAGAAAAGGCAATCCCTGGCGTATTTAAAATTTGAGACAGTAAAAAATGAATTTTTGAATAATTTACTATAGAAAAGGCAATCCCTGAAGTAATTAAAATTTGCGACAGTAAAAAATTATTTTTTGAATAATTTACTATACAAAAGGCAATCCCTGGCGTATTTAAAATTTGCAACAGTAAAAAATTATTTTTTGCAACATTTACTATAGAAAAGGCAATCCCTGGCGTATTTAAAATTTGCGACAGTAAAAAATTAGTTTTTGCAAAATTTACTATAGAAAAGGCAATCCCTGGCGTAATGAATTTTTGAATAATTTACTATAGAAAAGGCAATCCCTGGCGTAATTAAAATTTGCGACAGTATAAAATTATTTTTTGAATAATTTACTATAGAAAAGGCAATCCCTGGCGTAATTAAAATTTGAGACAGTAAAAATGAATTTTTGAATAATTAACTATAGAAAAGGCAATCCCTGGCGTAATTAAAATTTGCGACACTAAACAATAATTTTTTGCAAAATTTACTATAGAAAAGGCAATCCCTGGCGTAATTAAAATTTGCGACACTAAACAATTATTTTTTGCAAAATTTACTATAGAAAAGGCAATCCCTGGCGTAATTAAAATTTGCGACACTAAACAATTATTTTTTGCAAAATTTACTATAGAAAAGGCAATCCCTGCGTAATTAAAATTTGCGACAGTAAACAATTATTTTTTGCAAAATTTACTATAGAAAAGGCAATCCCTGGCGTAATTAAAATTTGCGACACTAAACAATTATTTTTTGAACAATTTACTATAGAAAAGGCAATCCCTGGCGTAATTAAAATTTGAGACAGTATAAAATTATTTTTTGAATAATTTACTATAGAAAAGGCAATCCCTGGCGTAATTAAAATTTGAGACAGTAAAAAATTATTTTTTGAATAATTTACTATAGAAAAGGCAATCCCTGGCGTAATTAAAATTTGCGACACTAAACAATTATTTTTTGAATAATTTACTATAGAAAAGGCAATCCCTGGCGTAATTAAAATTTGAGACAGTATAAAATTATTTTTTGAATAATTTACTATAGAAAAGGCAATCCCTGGCGTAATTAAAATTTTAGACAGTAAAAAATTATTTTTTGAATAATTTACTATAGAAAAGGCAATCCCTGGCGTAATTATAATTTGCGACAGTAAAAAATGAATTTTTGAATAATTTATACTGTCAAATTTTAATTACGAAAGGGATTGCCTTTTCTATAGTAAATTTTGCAAAAATTCATTTTTACTGTCGCAAATTTAAATACGCCAGGGATTGCCTTTTCTATAGTAAATTATTCAAAAAATAATTTTATACTGTCGCAAATTTTAATTACGCCAGGGATTGCCTTTTCTATAGTAAATTATTCAAAAAATAATTGTTTAGTGTCGCAAATTATAAATACGCCAGGGATTGCCTTTTCTATAGTAAATTATTCAAAAAATAATTTTATACTGTCGCAAATTTTAATTACGCCAGGGATTGCCTTTTCTATAGTAAATTATTCAAAAAATAATTGTTTAGTGTCGCAAATTATAATTACGCCAGGGATTGCCTTTTCTATAGTAAATTATTCAAAAAATAATTTTTTTCTGTCTCAAATTTTAATTACGCCAGGGATTGCCTTTTCTATAGTAAATTATTCAAAAAATAATTTTATACTGTCGCAAATTTTAATTACGCCAGGGATTGCCTTTTCTATAGTAAATTATTCAAAAAATAATTTTTTACTGTCGCAAATTATAATTACGCCAGGGATTGCCTTTTCTATAGTAAATTATTCAAAAAATAATTTTTTACTGTTACAAATTTTAATTACGCCAGGGATTGCCTTTTCTATAGTAAATTTTGCAAAAAATAATTGTTTAGTTTCGCAAATTATAATTACGCCGGGGATTGCCTTTTCTATAGTAAATTATTCTAAAAATATTTTTTTACTGTTGCAAATTTTAATTACGCCAGGGGTTGCCTTTTCTATAGTAAATTTTGCAAAAATTAATTTTTTACTGTCTCAAATTTTAATTACGCCAGGGATTGCCTTTTCTATATTAAATTATTCAAAAAATAATTTTTTACTGTCGCAAATTTTAATTACGCCAGGGATTGCCTTTTCTATAGTAAATTATTCAAAAAATAATTTTTTACTGTCGCAAATTTTAATTACGCCAGGGATTGCCTTTTCTATAGTAAATTTTGCAAAAAATAATTGTTTAGTGTCGCAAATTTTAATTCCGCCAGGGATTGCCTTTTCTATAGTAAATTATTCAAAAATTAATTTTTTCTGTCACAGATTTTAATTAAGCCAGGGATTGCCTTTTCTATAGTAAATTATTCAAAAAATAATTTTATACTGTCGCAAATTTTAATTACGCCAGGGATTGCCTTTTGTATAGTAAATTATTCAAAAATTCATTTTTTACTGTCTCAAATTTTAATTACGCCAGGGATTGCCTTTTCTATAGTAAATTATTCAAAAAATAATTTTTTAGTGTCGCAAATTATAATTACGCCAGGGATTGCCTTTTCTATAGTAAATTATTCAAAAAATAATTTTTTACTGTTGCAAATTTTAATTACGCCAGGGATTGCCTTTTCTATAGTAAATTTTGCAAAAATTAATTTTTTACTGTCGCAAATTTTAATTACGCCAGGGATTGCCTTTTCTATAGTAAATTATTCAAAAAATAATTTTTTACTGTCGCAAATTTTAATTACGCCAGGGATTGCCTTTTCTATAGTAAATTATTCAAAAAATATTTTTTTACTGTTGCAAATTATAATTACGCCAGGGATTGCCTTTTCTATAGTAAATTATTCAAAAAATAATTTTATACTGTCGCAGATTTTAATTACGCCAGGGATTGCCTTTTCTATAGTAAATTATTCAAAAAATAATTTTTTACTGTCGCAAATTATAATTACTCCAGGGATTGCCTTTTCTATAGTAAATTTTGCAAAAAATAATTTTTTACTGTCGCAAATTATAATTGCGCCAGGGATTGCCTTTTCTATAGTAAATTATTCAAAAAATAATTTTATACTGTCGCAAATTTTAATTACGCCAGGGATTGCCTTTTCTATAGTAAATTATTCAAAAAATAATTTTTTACTGTCGCAAATTTTAAATACGCGAGGGATTGCCTTTTCTATAGTAAATTTTGCAAAAAATAATTTTTTACTGTCGCAAATTTTAAATACGCCAGGGATTGCCTTTTGTATAGTAAATTTTGCAAAAAATAATTGTTTAGTGTCGCAAATTATAATTACGCCAGGGATTGCCTTTTCTATAGTAAATTATTCAAAAATTAATTTTTTTCTGTCTCAAATTTTAATTACGCCAGGGATTGCCTTTTATATAGTAAATTATTCAAAAAATAATTTTATACTGTCGCAAATTTTAATTACGCCAGGGATTGCCTTTTCTATAGTAAATTATTCAAAAAATAATTTTATACTGTCGCAAATTTTAATTACGCCAGGGATTGCCTTTTTATAGTAAATTATTCAAAAATTCATTTTTTTACTGTCGCAAATTATAATTACGCCAGGGATTGCCTTTTCTATAGTAAATTATTCAAAAAATAATTTTTTACTGTCGCAAATTATAATTACTCCAGGGATTGCCTTTTCTATAGTAAATTTTGCAAAAAATAATTTTTTACTGTCGCAAATTATAATTGCGCCAGGGATTGCCTTTTCTATAGTAAATTATTCAAAAATTAATTTTTACTGTCGCAAATTATAATTACGCCAGGGATTGCCTTTTCTATAGTAAATTTTGCAAAAATTAATTTTTTACTGTCGCAAATTTTAATTACGCCAGGGATTGCCTTTTCTATAGTAAATTTTGCAAAAAATAATTTTTTACTGTTGCAAATTTTAATTACGCCAGGGATTGCCTTTTCTATAGTAAATTTTGCAAAAATAATTGTTTAGTTTCGCAAATTATAATTACGCCGGGGATTGCCTTTTCTATAGTAAATTATTCTAAAAATAATTTTTTACTGTCGCAAATTTTAACTACGCCAGGGATTGCCTTTTCTATAGTAAATTTTGCAAAAAAGAATTGTTTAGTGTCGCAAATTTTAATTACGCCAGGGATTGCCTTTTCTATAGTAAATTATTCAAAAAATAATTTTTTACTGTCGCAAATTTTAATTACGCCAGGGATTGCCTTTTCTATAGTAAATTTTGCAAAAAATAATTGTTTAGTGTCGCAAATTTTAATTACGCCAGGGATTGCCTTTTTTATAGTAAATTATTCAAAAAATAATTTTTTACTGTGGCAAATTTTAATTACGCCAGGGATTACCTTTTCTATAGTAAATTATTCAAAAAATAATTGTTTAGTGTCGCAAATTATAATTACGCCAGGGATTGCCTTTTCTATAGTAAATTATTCAAAAAATAATTTTTTTCTGTCGCAAATTTTAATTACGCCAGGGATTGCCTTTTCTATAGTAAATTATTCAAAAAATAATTTTTTACTGTCTCAAATTTTAATTACGCCAGGGATTGCCTTTTCTATAATAAATTATTCAAAAAATAATTGTTTAGTGTCGCAAATTATAATTACGCCAGGGATTGCCTTTTCTATAGTAAATTTTGAAAAAAAATAATTGTTTAGTGTCGCAAATTTTAATTACGCCAGGGATTGCCTTTTCTATAGTAAATTATTCAAAAATTCATTTTTTACTGTCTCACATTTTAATTACGCCAGGGATTGCCTTTTCTATAGTAAATTATTCAAAAAATAATTTTTACTGTCTCAAATTTTAATTACGCCAGGGATTGCCTTTTCTATATTAAATTATTCAAAAAATAATTTTTTACTGTCGCAAATTTTAATTACGCCAGGGATTGCCTTTTCTATAGTAAATTATTCAAAAAATAATTTTTTACTGTCGCAAATTTTAATTACGCCAGGGATTGCCTTTTCTATAGTAAATTTTGCAAAAAATAATTGTTTAGTGTCGCAAATTTTAATTCCGCCAGGGATTGCCTTTTCTATAGTAAATTATTCAAAAATTAATTTTTTCTGTCACAGATTTTAATTACGCCAGGGATTGCCTTTTCTATAGTAAATTATTCAAAAAATAATTTTATACTGTCGCAAATTTTAATTACGCCAGGGATTGCCTTTTGTATAGTAAATTATTCAAAAATTCATTTTTTACTGTCTCAAATTTTAATTACGCCAGGGATTGCCTTTTCTATAGTAAATTATTCAAAAAATAATTGTTTAGTGTCGCAAATTATAATTACGCCAGGGATTGCCTTTTCTATAGTAAATTATTCAAAAAATAATTTTTTACTGTTGCAAATTTTAATTACGCCAGGGATTGCCTTTTCTGTAGTAAATTTTGCAAAAATTAATTTTTTACTGTCGCAAATTTTAATTACGCCAGGGATTGCCTTTTCTATAGTAAATTATTCAAAAAATAATTTTTTACTGTCGCAAATTTTAAATACGCCAGGGATTGCCTTTTCTATAGTAAATTTTTCAAAAAATAATTTTTTACTGTTGCAAATTATAATTACGCCAGGGATTGCCTTTTCTATAGTAAATTTTGAAAAAAAATAATTGTTTAGTGTCGCAAATTTTAATTACGCCAGGGATTGCCTTTTCAATAGTAAATTATTCAAAAATTCATTTTTTACTGTCTCAAATTTTAATTACGCCAGGGATTGCCTTTTCTATAGTAAATTATTCAAAAAATAATTTTTTACTGTCTCAAATTTTAATTACGCCAGGGATTGCCTTTTCTATATTAAATTATTCAAAAAATAATTTTTTACTGTCGCAAATTTTAATTACGCCAGGGATTGCCTTTTCTATAGTAAATTATTCAAAAAATAATTTTTTACTGTCGCAAATTTTAATTACGCCAGGGATTGCCTTTTCTATAGTAAATTTTGCAAAAAATAATTGTTTAGTGTCGCAAATTTTAATTCCGCCAGGGATTGCCTTTTCTATAGTAAATTATTCAAAAATTAATTTTTTCTGTCACAGATTTTAATTACGCCAGGGATTGCCTTTTCTATAGTAAATTATTCAAAAAATAATTTTATACTGTCGCAAATTTTAATTACGCCAGGGATTGCCTTTTGTATAGTAAATTATTCAAAAATTCATTTTTTACTGTCTCAAATTTTAATTACGCCAGGGTTTGCCTTTTCTATAGTAAATTATTCAAAAAATAATTGTTTAGTGTCGCAAATTATAATTACGCCAGGGATTGCCTTTTCTATAGTAAATTATTCAAAAAATAATTTTTTACTGTTGCAAATTTTAATTACGCCAGGGATTGCCTTTTCTGTAGTAAATTTTGCAAAAATTAATTTTTTACTGTCGCAAATTTTAATTACGCCAGGGATTGCCTTTTCTATAGTAAATTATTCAAAAAATAATTTTTTACTGTCGCAAATTATAATTACGCCAGGGATTGCCTTTTCTATAGTAAATTTTGAAAAAAAATAATTGTTTAGTGTCGCAAATTTTAATTACGCCAGGGATTGCCTTTTCTATAGTAAATTATTCAAAAATTCATTTTTTACTGTCTCAAATTTTAATTACGCCAGGGATTGCCTTTTCTATAGTAAATTATTCAAAAAATAATTTTTTACTGTCTCAAATTTTAATTACACCAGGGATTGCCTTTTCTATATTAAATTATTCAAAAATAATTGTTTAGTGTCGCAAATTATAATTACGCCAGGGATTGCCTTTTCTATAGTAAATTATTCAAAAAATAATTTTATACTGTCGCAAATTTTAATTACGCCAGGGATTGCCTTTTGTATAGTAAATTATTCAAAAAATTCATTTTTTACTGTCTCAAATTTTAATTACGCCAGGGATTGCCTTTTCTATAGTAAATTATTCAAAAAATAATTGTTTAGTGTCGCAAATTATAATTACGCCAGGGATTGCCTTTTCTATAGTAAATTATTCAAAAAATAATTTTTTACTGTTGCAAATTTTAATTACGCCAGGGATTGCCTTTTCTGTAGTAAATTTTGCAAAAATTAATTTTTTACTGTCGCAAATTTTAATTACGCCAGGGATTGCCTTTTCTATAGTAAATTATTCAAAAAATAATTTTTTACTGTCGCAAATTTTAATTACGCCAGGGATTGCCTTTTCTATAGTAAATTTTTCAAAAAATAATTTTTTACTGTTGCAAATTATAATTACGCCAGGGATTGCCTTTTCTATAGTAAATTATTCAAAAAATAATTTTATACTGTCGCAGATTTTAATTACGCCATGGATTGCCTTTTCTATAGTAAATTATTCAAAAAATAATTTTTTACTGTCGCAAATTATAATTACTCTAGGGATTGCCTTTTCTATAGTAAATTTTGCAAAAAATAATTTTTTACTGTCGCAAATTATAATTGCGCCAGCGATTGCCTTTTCTATAGTAAATTATTCAAAAATTAATTTTTTACTCTCGCAAATTATAATTACGCCAGGAATTGCCTTTTCTATAGTAAATTTTGCAAAAATTAATTTTTTACTGTCGCAAATTTTAATTACGCCAGGGATTGCCTTTTCTATAGTAAATTTTGCAAAAAATAATTTTTTACTGTCGCAAATTATAATTACGCCAGGGATTGCCTTTTCTATAGTAAATTATTCAAAAAATAATTTTTTACTGTCGCAAATTTTAATTACGCCAGGGATTGCCTTTTCTATAGTAAATTATTCAAAAAATAATTTTATGCTGTCGCAAATTTTAATTACGCCAGGGATTGCCTTTTCTATAGTAAATTATTCAAAAAATAATTTTTTTACTGTCGCAAATTTTAAATACGCGACGGATTGCCTTTTCTATAGTAAATTTTGCAAAAAATAATTTTTTACTGTCGCAAATTTTAAATACGCCAGGGATTGCCTTTTGTATAGTAAATTTTGCAAAAAATAATTGTTTAGTGTCGCAAATTATAATTACGCCAGGGATTGCCTTTTCTATAGTAAATTATTCAAAAATTAATTTTTTTCTGTCTCAAATTTTAATTACGCCAAGGATTGCCTTTTCTATAGTAAATTATTCAAAAAATAATTTTATACTGTCGCAAATTTTAATTACGCCAGGGATTGCCTTTTCTATAGTAAATTATTCAAAAAATAATTTTATACTGTCGCAAATTTTATTTACGCCAGGGATTGCCTTTTCTATAGTAAATTATTCAAAAATTCATTTTTTACTGTCGCAAATTATAATTACGCCAGGGATTGCCTTTTCTATAGTAAATTATTCAAAAAATAATTGTTTAGTGTCGCAAATTATAATTACGCCAGGGATTGCCTTTTCTATAGTAAATTATTCAAAAAATAATTTTTTACTGTTGCAAATTTTAAATACGCCAGGGATTGCCTTTTGTATAGTGAATTTTGCAAAAAATAATTGTTTAGTGTCGCAAATTTTAATTACGCCAGGGATTGCCTTTTCTATAGTAAATTATTCAAAAATTCATTTTTTACTGTCGCAAATTTTAATTACGCCAGGGATTGCCTTTTCTATAGTAAATATTGCAAAAAATATTTTTTTAGTGTCGCAAATTTTAATTACGCCAGGGATTGCCTTTTCTATAGTAAATTATTAAAAAAATAATCGTTTAGTGTCGCAAATTTTAATTACGCCAGGGATTGCCTTTTCTATAGTAAATTATTCAAAAAATAATTGTTTAGTGTCGCAAAGTATAATTACGCCAGGGATTGCCTTTTCTATAGTAAATTTTGCAAAAAATAATTGTTTAGTGTCGCAAATTTTAATTACGCCAGGGATTGCCTTTTCTATAGTAAATTATTCAAAAAATAATTTTTTACTGTCGCAAATTATAATTACGCCAGGGATTGCCTTTTCTATAGTAAATTTTGCAAAAATTAATTTTTTAATGTCGCAAATTTTAATTACGCCAGGGATTGCCTTTTCTATAGTAAATTATTCAAAAATTAATTTTTTTCTGTCGCAAATTTTAATTACGCCAGGGATTGCCTTTTCTATAGTAAATTATTCAAAAAATAATTTTTTACTGTCGCAAATTATAATTACGCCAGGGATTGCCTTTTCTATAGTAAATTTTGCAAAATTCATTTTTTACTGTCGCAAATTTTAATTACGCCAGGGATTGCCTTTTCTATAGTAAATTATTCAAAAAATAATTTTTTACTGTCGCAAATTTTAATTACGCCAGGGATTGCCTTTTCTATAGTAAATTATTTAAAAAATAATTTTTTACTGTTGCAAATTATAATTACGCCAGGGATTGCCTTTTCTATAGTAAATTATTCAAAAAATAATTTTATACTGTCGCAGATTTTAATTACGCCAGGGATTGCCTTTTCTATAGTAAATTATTCAAAAAATAATTTTTTACTGTCGCAAATTATAATTACTCCAGGGATTGCCTTTTCTATAGTAAATTTTGCAAAAAATAATTTTTTACTGTCGCAAATTATAATTGCGCCAGGGATTGCCTTTTCTATAGTAAATTATTCAAAAAATAATTTTTTACTCTTGCAAATTTTAATTACGCCAGGGATTGCCTTTTCTATAGTAAATTTTGCAAAAATTAATTTTTTACTGTCGCAAATTTTAATTACGCCAGGGATTGCCTTTTCTATAGTAAATTATTCAAAAAATAATTTTTTTCTGTCGCAAATTTTAATTACGCCAGGGTTTGCCTTTTCTATAGTAAATTATTCAAAAAATAATTTTTTACTGTCTCAAATTTTAATTACGCCAGGGATTGCCTTTTCTATAGTAAATTATTCAAAAAATAATTTTTTACTGTCTCAAATTTTAAATACGCCAGGGATTGCCTTTTCTATAGTAAATTATTCAAAAAATAATTTTTTACTGTCGCAAATTTTAATTACGCCAGGGATTGCCTTTTCTATAGTAAATATTGCAAAAAATATTTTTTTAGTGTCGCAAATTTTAATTACGCCAGGGATTGCCTTTCCTATAGTAAATTATTAAAAAAATAATCGTTTAGTGTCGCAAATTTTAATTACGCCAGGGATTGCCTTTTCTATAGTAAATTATTCAAAAAATAATTGTTTAGTGTCGCAAAGTATAATTACGCCAGGGATTGCCTTTTCTATAGTAAATTTTGCAAAAATAATTGTTTAGTGTCGCAAATTTTAATTACGCCAGGGATTGCCTTTTCTATAGTAAATTATTCAAAAAATAATTTTTTACTGTCGCAAATTATAATTACGCCAGGGATTGCCTTTTCTATAGTAAATTTTGCAAAAATTAATTTTTTAATGTCGCAAATTTTAATTACGCCAGGGATTGCCTTTTCTATAGTAAATTATTCAAAAATTAATTTTTTTCTGTCGCAAATTTTAATTACGCCAGGGATTGCCTTTTCTATAGTAAATTATTCAAAAAATAATTTTTTACTGTCGCAAATTATAATTACGCCAGGGATTGCCTTTTCTATAGTAAATTTTGCAAAAATTCATTTTTTACTGTCGCAAATTTTAATTACGCCAGGGATTGCCTTTTCTATAGTAAATTATTCAAAAAATAATTTTTTACTGTCGCAAATTTTAATTACGCCAGGGATTGCCTTTTCTATAGTAAATTATTTAAAAAATAATTTTTTTACTGTTGCAAATTATAATTACGCCAGGGATTGCCTTTTCTATAGTAAATTATTCAAAAAATAATTTTATACTGTCGCAGATTTTAATTACGCCAGGGATTGCCTTTTCTATAGTAAATTATTCAAAAAATAATTTTTTACTGTCGCAAATTATAATTACTCCAGGGATTGCCTTTCTATAGTAAATTTTGCAAAAATAATTTTTTACTGTCGCAAATTATAATTGCGCCAGGGATTGCCTTTTCTATAGTAAATTATTCAAAAAATAATTTTTTACTGTTGCAAATTTTAATTACGCCAGGGATTGCCTTTTCTATAGTAAATTTTGCAAAAATTAATTTTTTACTGTCGCAAATTTTAATTACGCCAGGGATTGCCTTTTCTATAGTAAATTATTCAAAAAATAATTTTTTTCTGTCGCAAATTTTAATTACGCCAGGGATTGCCTTTTCTATAGTAAATTATTCAAAAAATAATTTTTTTACTGTCTCAAATTTTAATTACGCCAGGGATTGCCTTTTCTATAGTAAATTATTCAAAAAATAATTTTTTACTGTCTCAAATTTTAATTACGCCAGGGATTGCCTTTTCTATAGTAAATTATTCAAAAAATAATTTTTTACTGTCGCAAATTTTAATTACGCCAGGGATTGCCTTTTCTATAGTAAATTTTGCAAAAAATAATTTTTTACTGTCTCAAATTTTAATTACGCCAGGGATTGCCTTTTCTATAGTAAATTATTCAAAAAATAATTTTTTCTGTCGCAAATTATAATTATGCCAGGGATTGCCTTTTCTATAGTAAATTTTGCAAAAAATAATTTTTTACTGTCTCAAATTTTAATTACGCCAGGGATTGCCTTTTCTATAGTAAATTATTCAAAAATTCATTTTTTACTGTCGCAAATTTTAAATACGCCAGGGATTGCCTTTTCTATAGTAAATTATTCAAAAAATAATTTTTTACTGTCTCAAATTTTAATTACGCCAGGGATTGCCTTTTCTATAGTAAATTATTCAAAAAATAATTTTTTTACTGTCGCAAATTTTAATTACGCCAGGGATTGCTTTTTCTATAGTAAATTATTCAAAAAATAAGTTTTTACTGTCGCAAATTTTAATTACGCCAGGGATTGCCTTTTCTATAGTAAATTTTGCAAAAATTCATTTTTTACTGTCGCAAATTTTAATTACGCCAGGGATTGCCTTTTCTATAGTAAATTATTCAAAAAATAATTTTTTACTGTCTCAAATTTTAATTACGCCAGGGATTGCCTTTTCTATAGTAAATTATTCAAAAAATAATTTTTTACTGTCCCAAATTTTAATTACGCCAGGGATTGCCTTTTGTATAGTAAATTATTCAAAAATTCATTTTTTACTGTCTCAAATTTTAATTACGCCAGGGATTGCCTTTTCTATAGTAAATTATTCAAAAAATAATTTTTTAGTGTCGCAAATTTTAATTCCGCCAGGGATTGCCTTTTCTATAGTAAATTATTCAAAAATTATTTTTTTCTGTCACAGATTTTAATTACGCCAGGGATTGCCTTTTCTATAGTAAATTATTCAAAAAATAATTGTTTAGTGTCGCAAATTATAATTACGCCAGGGATTGCCTTTTCTATAGTAAATTATTCAAAAAATAATTTTATACTGTCGCAAATTTTAATTACGCCAGGGATTGCCTTTTGTATAGTAAATTATTCAAAAATTCATTTTTTACTGTCTCAAATTTTAATTACGCCAGGGATTGCCTTTTCTATAGTAAATTATTCAAAAAATAATTGTTTAGTGTCGCAAATTATAATTACGCCAGGGATTGCCTTTTCTATAGTAAATTATTCAAAAAATAATTTTTTACTGTTGCAAATTTTAATTACGCCAGGGATTGCCTTTTCTGTAGTAAATTTTGCAAAAATTAATTTTTTACTGTCGCAAATTTTAATTACGCCAGGGGTTGCCTTTTCTATAGTAAATTATTCAAAAAATAATTTTTTACTGTCGCAAATTTTAATTACGCCAGGGATTGCCTTTTCTATAGTAAATTTTTCAAAAAATAATTTTTTACTGTTGCAAATTATAATTACGCCAGGGATTGCCTTTTCTATAGTAAATTATTCAAAAAATAATTTTATACTGTCGCAGATTTTAATTACGCCATGGATTGCCTTTTCTATAGTAAATTATTCAAAAATAATTTTTTACTGTCGCAAATTATAATTACTCTAGGGATTGCCTTTTCTATAGTAAATTTTGCAAAAAATAATTTTTTACTGTCGCAAATTATAATTGCGCCAGGGATTGCCTTTTCTATAGTAAATTATTCAAAAATTAATTTTTTACTCTCGCAAATTATAATTACGCCAGGAATTGCCTTTTCTATAGTAAATTTTGCAAAAATTAATTTTTTACTGTCGCAAATTTTAAGTACGCCAGGGATTGCCTTTTCTATAGTAAATTTTGCAAAAAATAATTTTTTACTGTCGCAAATTATAATTACGCCAGGGATTGCCTTTTCTATAGTAAATTATTCAAAAAATAATTTTTTACTGTCGCAAATTTTAATTACGCCAGGGATTGCCTTTTCTATAGTAAATTATTCAAAAAATAATTTTATGCTGTCGCAAATTTTAATTACGCCAGGGATTGCCTTTTCTATAGTAAATTATTCAAAAAATAATTTTTTACTGTCGCAAATTTTAAATACGCGACGGATTGCCTTTTCTATAGTAAATTTGCAAAAAATAATTTTTTACTGTCGCAAATTTTAAATACGCCAGGGATTGCCTTTTGTATAGTAAATTTTGCAAAAAATAATTGTTTAGTGTCGCAAATTATAATTACGCCAGGGATTGCCTTTTCTATAGTAAATTATTCAAAAATTAATTTTTTTCTGTCTTAAATTTTAATTACGCCAGGGATTGCCTTTTCTATAGTAAATTATTCAAAAAATAATTTTATACTGTCGCAAATTTTAATTACGCCAGGGATTGCCTTTTCTATAGTAAATTATTCAAAAAATAATTTTATACTGTCGCAAATTTTATTTACGCAGGGATTGCCTTTTCTATAGTAAATTATTCAAAAATTCATTTTTTACTGTCGCAAATTATAATTACGCCAGGGATTGCCTTTTCTATAGTAAATTATTCAAAAAATAATTGTTTAGTGTCGCAAATTATAATTACGCCAGGGATTGCCTTTTCTATAGTAAATTATTCAAAAAATAATTTTTTACTGTTGCAAATTTTAAATACGCCAGGGATTGCCTTTTGTATAGTGAATTTTGCAAAAAATAATTGTTTAGTGTCGCAAATTTTAATTACGCCAGGGATTGCCTTTTCTATAGTAAATTATTCAAAAATTCATTTTTTACTGTCGCAAATTTTAATTACGCCAGGGATTGCCTTTTCTATAGTAAATATTGCAAAAAATATTTTTTTAGTGTCGCAAATTTTAATTACGCCAGGGATTGCCTTTTCTATAGTAAATTATTAAAAAAATAATCGTTTAGTGTCGCAAATTTTAATTACGCCAGGGATTGCCTTTTCTATAGTAAATTATTCAAAAAATAATTGTTTAGTGTCGCAAAGTATAATTACGCCAGGGATTGCCTTTTCTATAGTAAATTTTGCAAAAAATAATTGTTTAGTGTCGCAAATTTTAATTACGCCAGGGATTGCCTTTTCTATAGTAAATTATTCAAAAAATAATTTTTTACTGTCGCAAATTATAATTACGCCAGGGATTGCCTTTTCTATAGTAAATTTTGCAAAAATTAATTTTTTAATGTCGCAAATTTTAATTACGCCAGGGATTGCCTTTTCTATAGTAAATTATTTAAAAAATAATTTTTTACTGTTGCAAATTATAATTACGCCAGGGATTGCCTTTTCTATAGTAAATTATTCAAAAAATAATTTTATACTGTCGCAGATTTTAATTACGCCAGGGATTGCCTTTTCTATAGTAAATTATTCAAAAAATAATTTTTTACTGTCGCAAATTATAATTACTCCAGGGATTGCCTTTTCTATAGTAAATTTTGCAAAAAATAATTTTTTACTGTCGCAAATTATAATTGCGCCAGGGATTGCCTTTTCTATAGTAAATTATTCAAAAAATAATTTTTTACTGTTGCAAATTTTAATTACGCCAGGGATTGCCTTTTCTATAGTAAATTTTGCAAAAATTAATTTTTTACTGTCGCAAATTTTAATTACGCCAGGGATTGCCTTTTCTATAGTAAATTATTCAAAAAATAATTTTTTTCTGTCGCAAATTTTAATTACGCCAGGGATTGCCTTTTCTATAGTAAATTATTCAAAAAATAATTTTTTACTGTCTCAACGCCAGGGATTGCCTTTTCTATAGTAAATTATTCAAAAAATAATTTTTTACTGTCTCAAATTTTAATTACGCCAGGGATTGCCTTTTCTATAGTAAATTATTCAAAAAATAATTTTTTACTGTCGCAAATTTTAATTACGCCAGGGATTGCCTTTTCTATAGTAAATTTTGCAAAAAATAATTTTTTACTGTCTCAAATTTTAATTACGCCAGGGATTGCCTTTTCTATAGTAAATTATTCAAAAAATAATTTTTTCTGTCGCAAATTATAATTATGCCAGGGATTGCCTTTTCTATAGTAAATTTTGCAAAAAATAATTTTTTACTGTCTCAAATTTTAATTACGCCAGGGATTGCCCTTTTCTATAGTAAAATTATTCAAAAATTCATTTTTTACTGTCGCAAATTTTAAATACGCCAGGGATTGCCTTTTCTATAGTAAATTATTCAAAAAATAATTTTTTTACTGTCTCAAATTTTTAATTACGCCAGGGATTGCCTTTTCTATAGTAAATTATTCAAAAAATAATTTTTTACTGTCGAAAATTTTAATTACGCCAGGGATTGCTTTTTCTATAGTAAATTATTCAAAAAATAAGTTTTTACTGTCGCAAATTTTAATTACGCCAGGGATTGCCTTTTTCTATAGTAAATTTTGCAAAAATTCATTTTTTACTGTCGCAAATTTTAATTACGCCAGGGATTGCCTTTTCTATAGTAAATTATTCAAAAAATAATTTTTTACTGTCTCAAATTTTAATTACGCCAGGGGATTGCCTTTTCTATAGTAAATTATTCAAAAAATAATTTTTTACTGTCCCAAATTTTAATTACGCCAGGGATTGCCTTTTGTATAGTAAATTATTCAAAAATTCATTTTTTACTGTCTCAAATTTTAATTACGCCAGGGATTGCCTTTTCTATAGTAAATTATTCAAAAAATAATTTTTTTCTGTCGCAAATTTTTAATTACGCCAGGGATTGCCTTTTCTATAGTAAATTATTCAAAAAATAATTTTTTTCTGTCGCAAATTATAATTACGCCAGGGATTGCCTTTTCTATAGTAAAGTTTGCAAAAATTAATTTTTTACTGTCGCAAATTTTAATTACGCCAGGGATTGCCTTTTCTATAGTAAATTATTCAAAAAATAATTTTTTTCTGTCGCAAATTTTAATTACGCCAGGGGATTGCCTTTTCTATAGTAAATTATTCAAAAAATAATTTTTTTCTGTCGCAAATTTTAATTACGCCAGGGATTGCCTTTTCTATAGTAAATTATTCAAAAAATAATTTTTTACTGTCGCAAAATTTAGTTACGCCAGGGATTGCCTTTTCTATAGTAAATTATTCAAAAAATAATTTTTTCTGTCACAAATTTTAATTACGCCAGGGATTGCCTTTTCTATAGTAAATTATTCAAAAAATAATTTTTTCTGTCGCAAATTTTAATTACGCCAGGGATTGCCTTTTCTATAGTAAAATTTGCAAAAAATAATTTTTTACTGTCGCAAATTTTAATTACGCCAGGGATTGCCTTTTCTATAGTAAATTATTCAAAAAATAATTTTTTACTGTCGCAAATTTTTAATTACGCCAGGGATTGCCTTTTCTATAGTAAATTATTCAAAAAATAATTTTTTTCTGTCTCAAATTTTAAATACGCCAGGGATTGCCTTTTCTATAGTAAATTATTCAAAAAATAATTTTTTCTGTCACAAATTTTAATTACGCCAGGGATTGCCTTTTCTATAGTAAATTATTCAAAAAATAATTTTTTACTGTCGCAAATTTTAATTACGCCAGGGATTGCCTTTTCTATAGTAAATTTTTCAAAAAATAATTTTATACTGTCGCAAATTTTAATTACGCCAGGGATTGCCTTTTCTATAGTAAATTATTCAATAAATAATTTTTTTCTGTCGCAAATTTTAATTACGCCAGGGATTGCCTTTTCTATAGTAAATTATTCAAAAAATAATTTTTTTCTGTCGCAAATTTTAATTACGCCAGGGATTGCCTTTTCTATAGTAAATTTTTCAAAAATAATTTTATATTGTCGCAAATTTTAATTACGCCAGGGATTGCCTTTTCTATAGTAAATTTTGCAAAAATTCATTTTTTACTGTCGCAAATTTTAATTACGCCAGGGTTTGCCTTTTCTATAGTAAATTATTCAAAAAATAATTTTTTCTGTCACAAATTTTAATTACGCCAGGGATTGCCTTTTCTATAGTAAATTTTGCAAAAAATAGTTTTTTTACTGTCGCAAATTTTAATTACGGCAGGGATTGCCTTTTCTATAGTAAATTTTTCAAAAAATAATTTTATACTGTCGCAAATTTTAATTACGCCAGGGATTGCCTTTTTCTATAGTAAATTATTCAAAAAATAATTTTTTTCTGTCGCAAATTTTAGTTACGCCAAGGATTGCCTTTTCTATAGTAAATTATTCAAAAATTCATTTTTTACTGTCGCAAATTTTAATTACGCCAGGGATTGCCTTTTCTATAGTAAATTATTCAAAAAATAATTTTTTCTGTCACAAATTTTAATTACGCCAGGGATTGCCTTTTCTATAGTAAATTTTGCAAAAAATAATTTTTTTCTGTCGCAAATTTTAATTACGCCAGGGATTGCCTTTTCTATAGTAAATTATTCAAAAATTCATTTTTTACTGTCGCAAATTTTAATTACGCCAGGGATTGCCTTTTCTATAGTAAATTTTGCAAAAAATAATTTTTTACTGTTGCAAATTTTAAATACGCCAGGGATTGGCCTTTTGTATAGTAAATTTTGAAAAAAATAATTGTTTAGTGTCGCAAATTTTAATTACGCCAGGGATTGCTTTTCTATAGTAAATTATTCAAAAATTAATTTTTTACTGTCGCAAATTATAATTACGCCAGGGATTGCCTTTTCTATAGTAAATTTTGCAAAAAATAATTTTTTACTGTCGCAAGTTTTTAATTACGCCAGGGATTGACTTTTCTATAGTAAATTATTCAAAAAATAATTTTTTACTGTTGCAAATTTTAATTACGCCAGGGATTGCCTTTTCTATAGTAAATTATTCAAAAAATAATTTTTACTGTCGCAAATTTTAATTACGCCAGGGATTGCCTTTTCTATTGTAAATTATTCAAAAATTCATTTTTTACTGTCTCAAATTTTAATTACGCCCAGGGATTGCCTTTTCTATAGTAAATTATTCAAAAAATAATTTTTTTCTGTCGCAAATTTTAATTACGCCAGGGATTGCCTTTTCTATAGTAAATTATTCAAAAAATAATTTTTTTCTGTCGCAAATTATAATTACGCCAGGGATTGCCTTTTCTATAGTAAAGTTTGCAAAAATTAATTTTTTACTGTCGCAAATTTTAATTACGCCAGGGATTGCCTTTTCTATAGTAAATTATTCAAAAAATAATTTTTTTCTGTCGCAAATTTTAATTACGCCAGGGATTGCCTTTTCTATAGTAAATTATTCAAAAAATAATTTTTTTCTGTCGCAAATTTTAATTACGCCAGGGATTGCCTTTTCTATAGTAAATTATTCAAAAAATAATTTTTTACTGTCGCAAAATTTAGTTACGCCAGGGATTGCCTTTTCTATAGTAAATTATTCAAAAAATAATTTTTTCTGTCACAAATTTTAATTACCCCAGGGATTGCCTTTCTATAGTAAATTATTCAAAAAATAATTTTTCTGTCGCAAATTTTAATTACGCCAGGGATTGCCTTTTCTATAGTAAATTTTGCAAAAAATAATTTTTTACTGTCGCAAATTTTAATTACGCCAGGGATTGCCTTTTCTATAGTAAATTATTCAAAAAATAATTTTTTACTGTCGCAAATTTTAATTACGCCAGGGATTGCCTTTTCTATAGTAAATTATTCAAAAAATAATTTTTTCTGTCTCAAATTTTAAATACGCCAGGGATTGCCTTTTCTATAGTAAATTATTCAAAAAATAATTTTTTCTGTCACAAATTTTAATTACGCCAGGGATTGCCTTTTCTATAGTAAATTATTCAAAAATAATTTTTTACTGTCGCAAATTTTAATTACGCCAGGGATTGCCTTTTCTATAGTAAATTTTTCAAAAAATAATTTTATACTGTCGCAAATTTTAATTACGCCAGGGATTGCCTTTTCTATAGTAAATTATTCAATAAATAATTTTTTTTCTGTCGCAAATTTTAATTACGCCAGGGATTGCCTTTTCTATAGTAAATTATTCAAAAAATAATTTTTTTCTGTCGCAAATTTTAATTACGCCAGGGATTGCCTTTTCTATAGTAAATTTTTCAAAAAATAATTTTATATTGTCGCAAATTTTAATTACGCCAGGGATTGCCTTTTCTATAGTAAATTATTCAATAAATAATTTTTTTCTGTCGCAAATTTTAATTACGCCAGGGATTGCGCCTTTTCTATAGTAAATTATTCAAAAAAATAATTTTTTTCTGTCGCAAATTTTAATTACGCCAGGGATTGCCTTTTCTATAGTAAATTTTTTCAAAAAATAATTTTATATTGTCGCAAATTTTAATTACGCCAGGGATTGCCTTTTCTATAGTAAATTTTGCAAAAATTCATTTTTTACTGTCGCAAATTTTAGTTACGCCAAGGATTGCCTTTTCTATAGTAAATTATTCAAAAATTCATTTTTTACTGTCGCAAATTTTAATTACGCCAGGGATTGCCTTTTCTATAGTAAATTATTCAAAAAATAATTTTTTCTGTCACAAATTTTAATTACGCCAGGGATTGCCTTTTCTATAGTAAATTTTGCAAAAAATAATTTTTTTTCTGTCGCAAATTTTAATTACGCCAGGGATTGCCTTTTCTATAGTAAATTATTCAAAAATTCATTTTTTACTGTCGCAAATTTTAATTACGCCAGGGATTGCCTTTTCTATAGTAAATTTTGCAAAAAATAATTTTTTACTGTTGCAAATTTTAAATACGCCAGGGATTGGCCTTTTGTATAGTAAAATTTTGAAAAAAATAATTGTTTAGTGTCGCAAATTTTAATTACGCCAGGGATTGCCTTTTCTATAGTAAATTATTCAAAAATTAATTTTTTTACTGTCGCAAATTATAATTACGCCAGGGATTGCCTTTTCTATAGTAAATTTTGCAAAAAATAATTTTTTACTGTCGCAAGTTTTAATTACGCCAGGGATTGACTTTTCTATAGTAAATTATTCAAAAAATAATTTTTTACTGTTGCAAATTTTAATTACGCCAGGGATTGCCTTTTCTATAGTAAATTATTCAAAAAATAATTTTTTACTGTCGCAAATTTTAATTACGCCAGGGATTGCCTTTTCTATAGTAAATTTTGCAAAAAATAATTGTTTAGTGTCGCAAATTTTAATTACGCCAGGGATTGCCTTTTCTATAGTAAATTATTCAAAAATTAATTTTTTTCTGTCGCAAATTTTAATTACGCCAGGGATTGCCTTTTCTATAGTAAATTTTGCAAAAATTAATTTTTTACTGTCGCAAATTTTAATTACGCCAGGGATTGCCTTTTCTATAGTAAATTTTGCAAAAAAATAATTTTACACTGTCGCAAATTTTAATTACGCCAGGGATTGCCTTTTCTATAGTAAATTTTGCAAAAAATAATTTTTTACTGTCGCAAATTTTAATTACGCAAGGATTGCCTTTTCTATAGTAAATTATTCAAAAAATAATTGTTTAGTGTCGCAAATTTTAATTACGCCAGGGATTGCCTTTTCTATAGTAAATTATTCAAAAAATAATTTTATACTGTCGCAAATTTTAATTAGGCCAGGGATTGCCTTTTCTATAGTAAATTATTCAAAATTAATTTTTTTCTGTCGCAAATTTTAATTACGCCAGGGATTGCCTTTTCTATAGTAAACTATTCAAAAAATAATTTTTTAGTGTCGCAAATTTTAATTACGCCAGGGATTGCCTTTTCTATAGTAAATTATTGAAAAAATAATTTTTATACTGTCGCAAATTTTAATTACGCCAGGGATTGCCTTTTCTATAGTAAATTATTCAAAAATTAATTTTTTTCTGTCGCAAATTTTAATTACGCCAGGGGATTGCCTTTTCTATAGTAAATTATTCAAAAAATAATTTTTTACTGTCTCAAATTTAATTACGCCAGGGATTGCCTTTTCTATAGTAAATTATTCAAAAAATAATTTTTTACTGTCTCAAATTTTAATTACGCCAGGGATTGCCTTTTCTATAGTAAATTTTGCAAAAAATAATTGTTTACTGTCTCAAATTTTAATTACGCCAGGGATTGCCTTTTCTATAGTAAATTTTGCAAAAAATAATTGTTTAGTGTCGCAAATTTTAATTACGCCAGGGATTGCCTTTTCTATAGTAAATTTTGCAAACAATAATTGTTTAGTGTCGCAAATTTTAATTACGCCAGGGATTGCCTTTTCTATAGTAAATTTTGCAAAAAATAATTGTTTAGTGTCGCAAATTTTAATTACGCCAGGGATTGCCTTTTCTATAGTAAATTTTGCAAAAAATAATTGTTTAGTGTCGCAAATTTTAATTACTCCAGAGATCGCCTTTTCTATAGTAAATTTTGCAAAAAATAATTGTTTAGTGTCGCAAATTTTAATTACGCCAGGGATTGCCTTTTCTATAGTAAATTTTGCAAAAAATAATTGTTTAGTGTCGCAAATTTTAATTACGCCAGGGATTGCCTTTTCTATAGTAAATTTTGCAAAAAATAATGTTATACTGTCGCAAAATTTTAATTAGGCCAGGGATTGCCTTTTCTATAGTAAATTTTGCAAAAAAATAATTGATTACTGTCGCAAATTTTAATTACGCCAGGGATTGCCTTTTCTATAGTAAATTATTCAAAAAATAATTTTTTACTGTCTGAAATTTTAATTACGCCAGGGATTGCCTTTTCTATAGTAAATTTTTGCAAAAAATAATTGTTTAGTGTCGCAAATTTTAATTACGCCAGGGATTGCCTTTTCTATAGTAAATTTTGCAAAAAATAATTGTTTACTGTCGCAAATTTTAATTACGCCAGGGATTGCCTTTTCTATAGTAAATTTTGCAAAAATAATTGTTTAGTGTCGCAAATTTTAATTACGCCAGGGATTGCCTTTTCTATAGTAAATTTTGCAAAAAATAATTTTTTTAGTGTCGCAAATTTTAATTACGCCAGGGATTGCCTTTTCTATAGTAAATTATTCAAAAAATAATTTTATGCTGTCGCAAATTTTAATTACGCCAGGGATTGCCTTTTCTATAGTAAATTTTGCAAAAAATAATTGTTTAGTGTCGCAAATTTTAATTACGCCAGGGATTGCCTTTTCTATAGTAAATTTTGCAAAAAATAATTGTTTAGTGTCGCAAATTTTAATTACGCCAGGGATTGCCTTTTCTATAGTAAATTTTTGCAAAAAATAATTTTATACTGTCGCAAATTTTAATTACGCCAGGGATTGCCTTTTCTATAGTAAATTTTGCAAAAAATAATTGTTTAGTTTCGCAAATTTTAATTACGCCAGGGATTGCCTTTTCTATAGTAAATTTTGCAAAAAATAATTGTTTAGTGTCGCAAATTTTAATTACGCCAGGGATTGCCTTTTCTATAGTAAATTATTCAAAAAATAATTTTATACTGTCGCAAATTTTAATTACGCCAGGGATTGCCTTTTCTATAGTAAATTTTGCAAAAAATAATTGTTTAGTGTCGCAAATTTTAATTACGACAGGGATTGCCTTTTATATAGTAAATTTTGCAAAAAATAATTGTTTAGTGTCGCAAATTTTAATTACGCCAGGGATTGCCTTTTCTATAGTAAATTTTGCAAAAAATAATTGTTTAGTGTCGCAAATTTTAATTACGCCAGGGATTGCCTTTTCTATAGTAAATTTTGCAAAAAATAATTGTTTAGTGTCTCAAATTTTAATTACGCCAGGGATTGCCTTTTCTATAGTAAATTTTGCAAAAAATAATTGTTTAGTGTCGCAAATTTTAATTACGCCAGGGATTGCCTTTTCTATAGTAAATTTTGCAAAAAATAATTGTTTAGTGTCGCAAATTTTAATTACGCCAGGTATTGCCTTTTCTATAGTAAATTTTGCAAAAAAATAATTGTTTAGTGTCGCAAATTTTAATTACGCCAGGGATTGCCTTTTCTATAGTAAATTTTGCAAAAAATAATTGTTTAGTGTCGCAAATTTTAATTACGCCAGGGATTTCCTTTTCTATAGTAAATTTTGCAAAAAATAATTGTTTAGTGTCGCAAATTTTAATTACGCCAGGGATTTCCTTTTCTATAGTAAATTTTGCAAAAAATAATTGTTTAGTGTCGCAAATTTTAATTACGCCAGGGATTTCCTTTTCTATAGTAAATTATTCAAAAAATAATTTTATACTGTCGCAAATTTTAATTACGCCAGGGATTGCCTTTTCTATAGTAAATTTTGCAAAAAAATTAATTGATTAGTGTCTCAAATTTTAATTACGCCAGGGATTGCCTTTTCTATAGTAAATTTTTGCAAAAAATAATTGTTTAGTGTCGCAAATTTTAATTACGCCAGGGATTGCCTTTTCTATAGTAAATTTTGCAAAAATAATTGTTTAGTGTCGCAAATTTTAATTACGCCAGGGATTGCCTTTTCTATAGTAAATTTTGCAAAAAATAATTGTTTAGTGTCGCAAATTTTAATTACGCCCAGGGATTGCCTTTTCTATAGTAAATTTTGCAAAAAATAATTGTTTAGTGTCGCAAATTTTAATTACGCCAGGGATTGCCTTTTCTATAGTAAATTTTGCAAAAAATAATTGTTTAGTGTCGCAAATTTTAATTACGCCAGGGATTGCCTTTTCTATAGTAAATTTTGCAAAAAATAATTGTTTAGTGTCGCAAATTTTAATTACGCCAGGGATTGCCTTTTTCTATAGTAAATTATTCAAAAAATAATTTTATACTGTCGCAAATTTTAATTACGTCAGGGATTGCCTTTTCTATAGTAAATTTTGCAAAAAATAATTGTTTAGTGTCGCAAATTTTAATTACGCCAGGGATTGCCTTTTCTATAGTAAATTTTGCAAAAAAATAATTGTTTAGTGTCGCAAATTTTAATTACGCCAGGGATTGCCTTTTCTATAGTAAATTTTGCAAAAAATAATTGTTTAGTGTCGCAAATTTTAATTACGCCAGGGATTGCCTTTTCTATAGTAAATTTTGCAAAAAATAATTGTTTAGTGTCGCAAATTTTAATTACGCCAGGGATTGCCTTTTCTATAGTAAATTATTCAAAAAATAATTTTATACTGTCGCAAATTTTAATTACGTCAGGGATTGCCTTTTCTATAGTAAATTTTGCAAAAAATAATTGTTTAGTGTCGCAAATTTTAATTACGCCAGGGATTGCCTTTTCTATAGTAAATTTTGCAAAAAATAATTGTTTAGTGTCGCAAATTTTAATTACGCCAGGGATTGCCTTTTTTATAGTAAATTTTGCAAAAAATAATTTTATACTGTCGCAAATTTTTAATTACGCCAGGGATTGCCTTTTCTATAGTAAATTTTGCAAAAAATAATTGTTTAGTGTCGCAAATTTTAATTACGCCAGGGATTGCTTTTTCTATAGTAAATTATTCAAAAAATAATTTTTTACTGTCTCAATTTTTAATTACGCCAGGGATTGCCTTTTCTATAGTAAATTTTGCAAAAAATAATTTTATACTGTCGTAAATTTTAATTACGCCAGGGATTGCCTTTTCTATAGTAAATTATTCAAAAAATAATTTTTTACTGTCTCAAATTTTCATTACGCCAGGGATTGCCTTTTCTATAGTAAATTATTCAAAAAATAATTGTTTAGTGTCGCAAATTTTAATTACGCCAGGGATTGCCTTTTCTATAGTAAATTATTCAAAAAATAATTTTATACTGTCGCAAATTTTAATTACGCCAGGGATAGCCTTTTCTATAGTAAATTTTGCAAAAAATAATTTTATACTGTCGCAAATTTTAATTACGCCAGGGGATTGCCTTTTCTATAGTAAATTTTGCAAAAAATAATTGTTTAGTGTCGCAAATTTTAATTACGCCAGGGATTGCCTTTTCTATAGTAAATTATTCAAAAAATAATTGTTTATTGTCTCAAATTTTAATTACGCCAGGGATTGCCTTTTCTATAGTAAATTATTCAAAAAATAATTGTTTAGTGTCGCAAATTTTAATTACGCCAGGGATTGCCTTTTCTATAATAAATTATTCAAAAAATAATTTATACTGTCGCAAATTTTAATTACGCCAGGGATTGCATTTCTATAGTAAATTTTGCAAAAAATAATTGTTTACTGTCGCAAATTTTAATTACGCCAGGGATTGCCTTTTCTATAGTAAATTTTGCAAAAAATAATTGTATAGTGTCGCAAATTTTAATTACGCCAGGGATTGCCTTTTCTATAGTAAATTTTGCAAAAAAATAATTGTTTAGTGTCGCAAATTTTTAATTACGCCAGGGATTGCCTTTTCTATAGTAAATTTTGCGAAAAATAATTTTATACTGTCGCAAATTTTAATTACGCCAGGGATTGCCTTTTCTATAGTAAATTTTTCAAAAAATAATTTTTTACTGTCTCAAATTTTAATTACGCCAGGGATTGCCTTTTCTATAGTAAATTTTGCAAAAAATAATTTTTTAGTGTCGGAAATTTTAATTACGCCAGGGATTGCCTTTTCTATAGTAAATTTTGCATAAAATAATTGTTTAGTGTCGCAAATTTTAATTACGCCAGGGATTGCCTTTTCGATAGTAAATTTTGCAAATATAATTTTATACTGTCGCAAATTTTAATTACGCCAGGGATTGCCTTTTCTATAGTAAATTTGAAAAAAATAATTGTTTAGTGTCGCAAAATTTTAATTACGCCAGGGATTGCCTTTTCTATAGTAAAATTTTGCAAAAATAATTGTTTAGTGTCGCAATTTTAATTACGCCAGGGATTGCCTTTTCTATAGTAAATTATTCAAAAAATAATTTTTTACTGTCTCAAATTTTAATTACGCCAGGGATTACCTTTTCTATAGTAAATTATTCAAAAATTCATTTTTTACTGTCTCAAATTTTAATTACGCCAGGGATTGCCTTTTCTATAGTAAATTATTCAAAAAATAATTTTTTACTGTCTCAAATTTTAATTACGCCAGGGATTGCCTTTTCTATAGTAAATTATTCAAAAATTCATTTTTTACTGTCTCAAATTTTAACTACGCCAGGGATTGCCTTTTCTATAGTAAATTTTGCAAAGAATAATTGTTTAGTGTCGCAAATTTTAATTACGCGAGGGATTGCCTTTTCTATAGTAAATTATTCAAAAAAATAATTTTATACTGTCGCAAATTTTAATTACGCCAGGGATTGCCTTTTCTATAGTAAATTATTCAAAAAATAATTTTATACTGTCGCAAATTTTAATTACGCCAGGGATTGCCTTTTCTATAGTAAATTATTCAAAAAATAATTTTTTACTGTCTCAAATTTTAATTACGCCAGGGATTGCCTTTTCTATAGTAAATTATTCAAAAAATAATTTTTTACTGTCGCAAATTTTAATTACGCCAGGGATTGCCTTTTCTATAGTAAATTTTGCAAAAAATAATTGTTTAGTGTCGCAAATTTTAATTACGCCAGGGATTGCCTTTTCTATAGTAAATTTTGCAAAAAATAATTGTTTAGTGTCGCAAATTTTAAATACGCCAGAGATTGCCTTTTCTATAGTAAATTATTCAAAAAATAATTGTTTAGTGTCGCAAATTTTAATTACGCCAGGGATTGCCTTTTCTATTGTAAATTATTCAAAAAATAATTTTATACTGTCGCAAATTTTAATTACGCCAGGGATTGCCTTTTCTATAGTAAATTATAAAAAAAAATAATTTTTTACTGTTGCAAATTTTAATTACGCCAGGGATTGCCTTTTCTATAGTAAATTTTGCAAAAAATAATTGTTTACTGTCGCAAATTTTAATTACGCCAGGGATTGCCCTTTTCTATAGTAAATTTTGCAAAAAATAATTGTTTTAGTGTCGCAAATTTTAATTACGCCAGGGATTGCCTTTTCTATAGTAAGTTTTGCAAAAAATAATTTTTTACTGTCTCAAATTTTAATTACGCCAGGGATTGCCTTTTCTATAGTAAATTATTCAAAAAATAATTTTATATTCTCGCAAATTTTAATTACGCCAGGGATTGCCTTTTCAATAGTAAATTTTGCAAAAAATAATTTTTTACTGTCTCAAATTTTAATTACGCCAGGGATTGCCTTTTCTATAGTAAATTCTTCAAAAAATAATTTTTTACTGTGTCAAATTTTAATTACGCCAGGGATTGCCTTTTCTATAGTAAATTTTGCAAAAAATAATTGTTTAGTGTCGCAAATTTTAATTACGCCAGGGATTGCCTTTTCTATAGTAAATTTTAAAAAAATAATTTTATACTGTCGCAAATTTTAATTACGCCAGGGATTGCCTTTTCTATAGTAATTTTTCAAAAATAATTTTTTACTGTCTCAAATTTTAATTACGCCAGGGATTGCCTTTTCTATAGTAAATTTTGCAAAAAATAATTGTTTAGTGTCGCAAATTTTAATTACGCCAGGGATTGACTTTTCTATAGTAAATTTTGCAAAAAATAATTTTTTACTGTCTCAAATTTTAATTACGCCAGGGATTGCCTTTTCTATAGTAAATTATTCAAAAAATAATTTTATACTGTCTCAAATTTTAATTACGCCAGGGATTGCCTTTTTCTATAGTAAATTATTCAAAAAATAATTTTTTACTGTCTCAAATTTTAATTACGCCAGGGATTGCCTTTTCTATAGTAAATTATTCAAAAAATAATTTTTTTATTGTCGCAAATTTTAATTACGCCAGGGATTGCCTTTTCTATAGTAAATTTTGCAAAAAATAATTGTTTAGTGTCGCAAATTTTAATTACGCCAGGGATTGCCTTTTCTAAAGTAAATTTTGCAAAAAATAATTGTTTAGTGTCGCAAATTTTAAATACGCCAGGGATTGCCTTTTCTATAGTAAATTATTCAAAAAATAATTGTTTAGTGTCGCAAATTTTAATTACGCCAGGGATTGCCTTTTCTATAGTAAATTATTCAAAAAATAATTGTTTAGTGTCGCAAATTTTAATTAGGCCTGGGATTGCCTTTTCTATAGTAAATTATTCAAAAAATAATTGTTTAGTGTCGCAAATTTTAATTACGCCAGGGATTGCCTTTTCTATTGTAAATTATTCAAAAAATAATTTTATACTGTCGCAAATTTTAATTACGCCAGGGATTGCCTTTTCTTTAGTAAATTATTCAAAAAATAATTTTTTACTGTTGCAAATTTTAATTACGCCAGGGATTGCCGTTTCTATAGTAAATTTTGCAAAAAATAATTGTTTACTGTCGCAAATTTTAATTACGCCAGGGATTGCCTTTTCTATAGTAAATTTTGCAAAAAATAATTGTTTAGTGTCGCAAATTTTAATTACGCCAGGGATTGCCTTTTCTATAGTAAGTTTTGCAAAAAATAATTTTTTACTGTCTCAAATTTTAATTACGCCAGGGATTGCTTTTCTATAGTAAATTATTCAAAAAATAATTTTATACTGTCGCAAATTTTAATTACGCCAGGGATTGCCTTTTCAATAGTAAATTTTGCAAAAAATAATTTTTTTACTGTCTCAAATTTTAATTACGCCAGGGATTGCCTTTTCTATAGTAAATTATTCAAAAAATAATTTTTTACTGTGTCAAATTTTAATTACGCCAGGGATTGCCTTTTCTATAGTAAATTATTCAAAAAATAATTTTTTTACTGTCTCAAATTTTAATTACGCCAGGGATTGCCTTTTCTATAGTAAATTTTGCAAAAAATAATTGTTTAGTGTCGCAAATTTTAATTACGCCAGGGATTGCCTTTTCTATAGTAAATTTTGCAAAAAATAATTGTTTAGTGTCGCAAATTTTAATTACGCCAGGGATTGCCTTTTCTATAGTAAATTATTCAAAAAATAATTTTTTACTGTCACAAATTTTAATTACGCCAGGGATTGCCTTTTCTATAGTAAATTTTGCAAAAAATAATTGTTTAGTGTCGCAAATTTTAAATACGCCAGGGATTGCCTTTTCTATAGTAAATTATTCAAAAAATAATTTTTTACTGTCTCAAATTTTAATTACGCAGGGATTGCCTTTTCTATAGTAAATTTTGCAAAAATTCATTTTATACTGTCGCCGCAAATTTTAATTACGCCAGGGATTGGCTTTTCTATAGTAAATTATTCAAAAAATAATTTTTTACTGTCTCAAATTTTAATTACGCCAGGGATTGCCTTTTCTATAGTAAATTTTTCAAAAATAATTTTATACTGTCGCAAATTTTAATTACGCCAGGGATTGCCTTTTCTATAGTAAATTTTGCAAAAAATAATTTTTTACCTGTCTCAAATTTTAATTACGCCAGGGATTGCCTTTTCTATAGTAAATTATTCAAAAAATAATTTTTTACTGTCTCAAATTTTAATTACGCCAGGGATTGCCTTTTCTATAGTAAATTATTCAAAAAATAATTTTTTACTGTCTCAAATTTTAATTACGCCAAGGGATTGCCTTTTCTATAGTAAATTTTGCAAAAAATAATTGTTTACTGTCGCAAATTTTAATTACGCCAGGGATTGGCTTTTCTATAGTAAATTATTCAAAAAATAATTTTTTACTGTCTCAATTTTAATTACGCCAGGGATTGCCTTTTCTATAGTAAATTTTTCAAAAATAATTTTATACTGTCGCCAAATTTTAATTACGCCAGGAATTGCCTTTTCTATAGTAAATTTTTGCAAAAAATAATTTTTTACTGTCTCAAATTTTAATTACGCCAGGGATTGCCTTTTCTATAGTAAATTATTCAAAAAATAATTTTTTACTGTCTCAAATTTTAATTACGCCAGGGATTGCCTTTTCTATATTAAAATTATTCAAAAAATAATTTTTTACTGTCTCAAATTTTAATTATGCCAGGGATGGCCTTTTCTATAGTAAATTATTCAAAAATAATTTTTTACTGTCTCAAATTTTAATTACGCCAGGGATTGCCCTTTTCTATAGTAAATTATTCAAAAAATAATTTTTTACTGTCGCAAATTTTAATTAAGCCAGGGGATTGCCTTTTCTATAGTAAATTTTGCAAAAAATAATTGTTTAGTGTCGCAAATTTTAATTACGCCAGGGATTGCCTTTTCTATAGTAAATTTTGCAAAAATAATTGTTTAGTGTCGCAAATTTTAAATACGCCAGGGATTGCCTTTTCTATAGTAAATTATTCAAAAAATAATTGTTTAGTGTCGCAAATTTTAATTACGCCAGGGATTGCCTTTTCTATAGTAAATTATTCAAAAAATAATTGTTTAGTGTCGCAAATTTTAATTACGCCTGGGATTGCCTTTTCTATAGTAAATTATTCAAAAAATAATTGTTTAGTGTCGCAAATTTTAATTACGCCAGGGATTGCCTTTTCTATTGTAAATTATTCAAAAAATAATTTTATACTGTCGCAAATTTTAATTAGGCCAGGGATTGCCTTTTCTTTAGTAAATTATTCAAAAAATAATTTTTTACTGTTGCAAATTTTAATTACGCCAGGGATTGCCGTTTCTATAGTAAATTTTGTAAAAAATAATTGTTTACTGTCGCAAAATTTTTAATTACGCCAGGATTGCCTTTTCTATAGTAAATTTTGCAAAAAATAATTGTTTAGTGTCGCAAATTTTAATTACGCCAGGGATTGCCTTTTCTATAGTAAGTTTTGCAAAAAATAATTTTTTACTGTCTCAAATTTTAATTACGCCAGGGATTGCTTTTCTATAGTAAATTATTCAAAAAATAATTTTATACTGTCGCAAATTTTAATTACGCCAGGGATTGCCTTTTCAATAGTAAATTTTGCAAAAAATAATTTTTACTGTCTCATATTTTAACTACGCCAGGGATTGCCTTTTCTATAGTAAATTATTCAAAAAATAATTTTTACTGTGTCAAATTTTAATTACGCCAGGGATTGCCTTTTCTATAGTAAATTATTCAAAAAATAATTTTTTACTGTCTCAAATTTTAATTACGCCAGGGATTGCCTTTTCTATAGTAAATTTTGCAAAAAATAATTGTTTAGTGTCGCAAATTTTAATTACGCCAGGGATTGCCTTTTCTATAGTAAATTTTGCAAAAAATAATTGTTTAGTGTCGCAAATTTTAATTACGCCAGGGATTGCCTTTTCTATAGTAAATTATTCAAAAAATAATTTTTTACTGTCACAAATTTTAATTACGCCAGGGATTGCCTTTTCTATAGTAAATTTTGCAAAAAATAATTGTTTAGTGTCGCAAATTTTAAATACGCCAGGGATTGCCTTTTCTATAGTAAATTATTCAAAAAATAATTTTTTACTGTCTCAAATTTTAATTACGCCAGGGATTGCCTTTTCTATAGTAAATTTTGCAAAAATTCATTTTATACTGTCGCAAATTTTAATTACGCCAGGGATTGGCTTTTCTATAGTAAATTATTCAAAAAATAATTTTTTACTGTCTCAAATTTTAATTACGCCAGGGATTGCCTTTTCTATAGTAAATTTTCAAAAAATAATTTTATACTGTCGCAAATTTTAATTACGCCAGGGATTGCCTTTTCTATAGTAAATTTTGCAAAAAATAATTTTTTACTGTCTCAAATTTTAATTACGCCAGGGATTGCCTTTTCTATAGTAAATTATTCAAAAAATAATTTTTTACTGTCTCAAATTTTAATTACGCCAGGGATTGCCTTTTCTATAGTAAATTATTCAAAAAATAATTTTTACTGTCTCAAATTTTAATTACGCCAGGGATTGCCTTTTCTATAGTAAATTTTGCAAAAAATAATTGTTTACTGTCGCAAATTTTAATTACGCCAGGGATTGGCTTTTCTATAGTAAATTATTCAAAAAATAATTTTTTACTGTCTCAAATTTTAATTACGCCAGGGATTGCCTTTTCTATAGTAAATTTTTCAAAAAATAATTTTATACTGTCGCAAATTTTAATTACGCCAGGAATTGCCTTTTCTATAGTAAATTTTGCAAAAAATAATTTTTTACTGTCTCAAATTTAATTACGCCAGGGATTGCCTTTTCTATAGTAAGTTTTTCACAAAATAATTTTATACTGTCGCAAATTTTAATTACGCCAGGAATTGCCTTTTCTATAGTAAATTTTGCAAAAAATAATTTTTACTGTCTCAAATTTTAATTACGCCAGGGATTGCCTTTTCTATAGTAAATTATTCAAAAAATAATTTTTTACTGTCTCAAATTTTAATTACGCCAGGGATTGCCTTTTCTCTATTAAATTATTCAAAAAATAATTTTTTACTGTCTCAAATTTTAACTACGCCAGGGATTGCCTTTTCTTTAGTAAATTTTTCAAAAAATAATTTTATACTGTCGCAAATTTTAATTACGCCAGGGGATTGCCTTTTCTATAGTAAATTTGGCAAAAAATAATTTTTACTGTCTCAAATTTTAATTACGCCAGGGATTGCCTTTTCTATAGTAAATTATTCAAAAAATAATTTTTTACTGTCTCAAATTTTAATTACGCCAGGGATTGCCTTTTCTATAGTAAATTTTTCAAAAAATAATTTTATACTGTCGCAAATTTTAATTACGCCAGGGATTGCCTTTTCTATAGTAAATTTTGCAAAAAATAATTGTTTACTGTCGCAAATTTTAATTACGCCAGGGATTGCCTTTTCTATAGTAAATTATTCAAAAAATAATTTTTTACTGTCTCAAATTTTAATTACGCCAGGGATTGCCTTTTCTATAGTAAATTTTGCAAAAAATAATTGTTTAGGTGTCGCAAATTTTAATTACGCCAGGGATTGCCTTTTTCTATAGTAAATTATTCAAAAAATATTTTTTACTGTCTCAAATTTTAATTACGCCAGGGATTGCCTTTTCTATAGTAAATTTTTCACAAAATAATTTTATACTGTCGCAAATTTTAATTACGCCAGGAATTGCCTTTTCTATAGTAAATTTTGCAAAAAATAATTTTTTACTGTCTCAAATTTTAATTACGCCAGGGATTGCCTTTTCTATAGTAAATTATTCAAAAAATAATTTTTTACTGTCTCAAATTTTAATTACGCCAGGGATTGCCTTTTCTATATTAAATTATTCAAAAAATAATTTTTTACTGTCTCAAATTTTAATTACGCAGGGATTGCCTTTTCTATAGTAAATTTTGCAAAAAATAATTGTTTACTGTCGCAAATTTTAATTACGCCAGGGATTGCCTTTTCTATAGTAAATTATTCAAAAAATAATTTTTTACTGTCTCAAATTTAATTACGCAGGGACTGCCTTTTCTATAGTAAATTTTGCAAAAAATAATTGTTTAGTGTCGCAAATTTAATTACGCCTGGGATTGCCTTTTTCTAGTAAAAATTATTCAAAAAATAATTGTTTAGTGTCGCAAATTTTAATTACGCCAGGGATTGCCTTTTCTATTCGTAAATTATTCAAAAAATAATTTTATACTGTCGCAAATTTTAATTAGGCCAGGGGATTGCCTTTTCTTTAGTAAATTATTCAAAAAATAATTTTTTACTGTTGCAAATTTTAATTACGCCAGGGATTGCCGTTTCTATAGAAAATTTTGTAAAAAAATAATTGTTTACTGTCGCAAATTTTAATTACGCCAGGGATTGCCTTTTCTATAGTAAATTATTCAAAAAATAATTTTTTACTGTCTCAAATTTTAATTACGCCAGGGATTGCCTTTTCTATAGTAAATTTTGCAAAAAATAATTGTTTAGTGTCGCAAATTTTAATTACGCCTGGGATTGCCTTTTCTATAGTAAATTATTCAAAAATAATTGTTTAGTGTCGCAAATTTTAATTACGCCAGGGATTGCCTTTTCTATTGTAAATTATTCAAAAAATAATTTTATACTGTCGCAAATTTTAATTAGGCCAGGGATTGCCTTTTCTATAGTAAATTTTGCAAAAAATAATTGTTTAGTGTCGCAAATTTTAATTACGCCAGGGATTGCCTTTTCTATAGTAAATTATTCAAAAAATAATTTTTTACTGTCACAAATTTTAATTACGCCAGGGATTGCCTTTTCTATAGTAAATTTTGCAAAAAATAATTGTTTAGTGTCGCAAATTTTAAATACGCCAGGGATTGCCTTTTCTATAGTAAATTATTCAAAAAATAATTTTTTACTGTCTCAAATTTTAATTACGCCAGGGATTGCCTTTTCTATAGTAAATTTTGCAAAAATTCATTTTATACTGTCGCAAATTTTAATTACGCCAGGGATTGGCTTTTCTATAGTAAATTATTCAAAAAATAATTTTTTACTGTCTCAAATTTTAATTACGCCAGGGATTGCCTTTTCTATAGTAAATTTTTCAAAAAATAATTTTATACTGTCGCAAATTTTAATTACGCCAGGGATTGCCTTTTCTATAGTAAATTTTGCAAAAAATAATTTTTTACTGTCTCAAATTTTAATTACGCCAGGGATTGCCTTTTCTATAGTAAATTATTCAAAAAATAATTTTTTACTGTCTCAAATTTTAATTACGCCAGGGATTGCCTTTTCTATAGTAAATTATTCAAAAAATAATTTTTTACTGTCTCAAATTTTAATTACGCCAGGGATTGCCTTTTCTATAGTAAATTTTGCAAAAAATAATTGTTTACTGTCGCAAATTTTAATTACGCCAGGGATTGGCTTTTCTATAGTAAATTATTCAAAAAATAATTTTTTACTGTCGCAAATTTTAATTACGCCAGGGATTGCCTTTTCTATAGTAAATTTTTCAAAAATAATTTTATACTGTCGCAAATTTTAATTACGCCAGGGATTGCCTTTTCTATAGTAAATTTTGCAAAAAATAATTTTTACTGTCTCAAATTTTAATTACGCCAGGGATTGCCTTTTCTATAGTAAATTATTCAAAAAATAATTTTTTACTGTCTCAAATTTTAATTACGCCAGGGATTGCCTTTTCTATAGTAAATTTTTGCAAAAAATAATTGTTTACTGTCGCAAATTTAATTACGCCAGGGATTGCCTTTTCTATAGTAAATTTTTCAAAAATAATTTTATACTGTCGCAAATTTTAATTACGCCAGGAGTTGCCTTTTCTATAGTAAATTTTGCAAAAAATAATTTTTTACTGTCTCAAATTTTAATTACGCCAGGGATTGCCTTTTCTATAGTAAATTTTTCACAAAATAATTTTATACTGTCGCAAATTTTAATTACGCCAGGAATTGCCTTTTCTATAGTAAATTTTGCAAAAATAATTTTTTACTGTCTCAAATTTTAATTACGCCAGGGATTGCCTTTTCTATAGTAAATAATTCAAAAAATAATTTTTTACTGTCTCAAATTTTAATTACGCCAGGGATTGCCTTTTCTATATTAAATTATTCAAAAAATAATTTTTTACTGTCTCAAATTTTAACTACGCCAGGGATTGCCTTTTCTTTAGTAAATTTTTCAAAAAATAATTTTATACTGTCGCAAATTTTAATTACGCCAGGGATTGCCTTTTCTATAGTAAATTTTGCAAAAAATAATTTTTTACTGTCTCAAATTTTAATTACGCCAGGGATTGCCTTTTCTATAGTAAATTATTCAAAAAAATAATTTTTTACTGTCTCAAATTTAATTACGCCAGGGATTGCCTTTTCTATAGTAAATTATTCAAAAAATAATTTTTTACTGTTGCAAATTTTAATTACCCCAGAGATTGCCTTTTCTATAGTAAATTTTGCAAAAAATAATTGTTTACTGTCGCAAATTTTAATTACGCCAGGGATTGCCTTTTCTATAGTAAATTATTCAAAAAATAATTTTTACTGTCTCAAATTTTAATTACGCCAGGGATTGCCTTTTCTATAGTAAATTTTGCAAAAAATAATTGTTTAGTATCGCAAATTTTAATTACGCCAGGGATTGCCTTTTCTATAGTAAATTTTGCAAAAAATAATTTTTTACTGTCTCAAATTTTAATTACGCCAGGGATTGCCTTTTCTATAGTAAATTATTCAAAAAAATAATTTTTTACTGTCTCAAATTTTAATTACGCCAGGGATTGCCTTTTTCTATAGTAAATTTTGCAAAAAATAATTGTTTACTGTCTCAAATTTTAATTACGCCAGGGATTGCCTTTTCTATAGTAAATATTCAAAAAATAATTTTTTACTGTCTCAAATTTTAATTACGCCAGGGACTGCCTTTTCTATAGTAAATTTTGCAAAAAATAATTGTTTAGTGTCGCAAATTTTAATTACGCCTGGGATTGCCTTTTCTATAGTAAATTATTCAAAAAATAATTGTTTAGTGTCGCAAATTTTAATTACGCCAGGGATTGCCTTTTCTATTGTAAATTATTCAAAAAATAATTTTATACTGTCGCAAATTTTAATTAGGCCAGGGATTGCCTTTTCTTTAGTAAATTATTCAAAAAAATAATTTTTACTGTTGCAAATTTTAATTACGCCAGGGATTGCCGTTTCTATAGAAAATTTTGTAAAAAATAATTGTTTACTGTCGCAAATTTTAATTACGCCAGGGATTGCCTTTTCTATAGTAAATTATTCAAAAAATAATTTTTTACTGTCTCAAATTTTAATTACGCCAGGGATTGCCTTTTCTATAGTAAATTTTGCAAAAAATAATTGTTTAGTGTCGCAAATTTTAATTACGCCTGGGATTGCCTTTTCTATAGTAAATTATTCAAAAAATAATTGTTTAGTGTCGCAAATTTTAATTACGCCAGGGATTGCCTTTTCTATTGTAAATTATTCAAAAAATAATTTTATACTGTCGCAAATTTTAATTAGGCCAGGGATTGCCTTTTCTATAGTAAATTTTGCAAAAAATAATTGTTTAGTGTCGCAAATTTTAATTACGCCAGGGATTGCCTTTTCTATAGTAAAATTATTCAAAAAATAATTTTTTACTGTCACAAATTTTAATTACGCCAGGGATTGCCTTTTCTATAGTAAATTTTGCAAAAAATAATTGTTTAGTGTCGCAAATTTTAAATACGCCAGGGATTGCCTTTTCTATAGTAAATTATTCAAAAAATAATTTTTTACTGTCTCAAATTTTAATTACGCCAGGGATTGCCTTTTCTATAGTAAATTTTGCAAAAATTCATTTTATACTGTCGCAAATTTTAATTACGCCAGGGATTGGCTTTTCTATAGTAAATTATTCAAAAAATAATTTTTTACTGTCTCCAAATTTTAATTACGCCAGGGATTGCCTTTTCTATAGTAAATTTTTCAAAAAATAATTTTATACTGTCGCAAATTTTAATTACGCCAGGGATTGCCTTTTCTATAGTAAATTTTGCAAAAAATAATTTTTTACTGTCTCAAATTTTAATTACGCCAGGGATTGCCTTTTCTATAGTAAATTATTCAAAAAAATAATTTTTTACTGTCTCAAATTTTAATTACGCCAGGGATTGCCTTTTCTATAGTAAATTATTCAAAAAATATATTTTTTACTGTCTCAAATTTTAATTACGCCAGGGATTGCCTTTTCTATAGTAAATTTTGCAAAAAATAATTGTTTACTGTCGCAAATTTTAATTACGCCAGGGATTGGCTTTTCTATAGTAAATTATTCAAAAAATAATTTTTTACTGTCGCAAATTTTAATTACGCCAGGGATTGCCTTTTCTATAGTAAATTTTTCAAAAAATAATTTTATACTGTCGCAAATTTTAATTACGCCAGGGATTGCCTTTTCTATAGTAAATTTTGCAAAAAATAATTTTTACTGTCTCAAATTTTAATTACGCCAGGATTGCCTTTTCTATAGTAAATTATTCAAAAAATATTTTTTACTGTCTCAAATTTTAATTACGCCAGGGATTGCCTTTTCTATAGTAAATTTTGCAAAAAATAATTGTTTACTGTCGCAAATTTTAATTACGCCAGGGATTGCCTTTTCTATAGTAAATTTTTCAAAAATAATTTTATACTGTCGCAAATTTAAATTACGCCAGGAATTGCCTTTTCTATAGTAAATTTTGCAAAAAATAATTTTTTACTGTCTCAAATTTAAATTACGCCAGGGATTGCCTTTTCTATAGTAAATTTTTCACAAAATAATTTTATACTGTCGCAAATTTTAATTACGCCAGGAATTGCCTTTTCTATAGTAAATTTTGCAAAAAATAATTTTTTACTGTCTCAAATTTAATTACGCCAGGGATTGCCTTTTCTATAGTAAATTATTCAAAAAATAATTTTTTACTGTCTCAAATTTTAATTACGCCAGGGATTGCCTTTTCTATATTAAATTATTCAAAAAATAATTTTTTACTGTCTCAAATTTTAACTACGCCAGGGATTGCCTTTTCTTTAGTAAATTTTTCAAAAAATAATTTTATACTGTCGCAAATTTTAATTACGCCAGGGATTGCCTTTTCTATAGTAAATTTTGCAAAAAATAATTTTTTACTGTCTCAAATTTTAATTACGCCAGGGATTGCCTTTTCTATAGTAAATTATTCAAAAAAATAATTTTTTACTGTCTCAAATTTTAATTACGCCAGGGATTGCCTTTTCTATAGTAAATTATTCAAAAAATAATTTTTTACTGTTGCAAATTTTAATTACCCCAGAGATTGCCTTTTCTATAGTAAATTTTGCAAAAAATAATTGTTTACTGTCGCAAATTTTAATTACGCCAGGGATTGCCTTTTCTATAGTAAATTATTCAAAAAATAATTTTTTACTGTCTCAAATTTTAATTACGCCAGGGATTGCCTTTTCTATAGTAAATTTTGCAAAAAATAATTGTTTAGTGTCGCAAATTTTAATTACGCCAGGGATTGCCTTTTCTATAGTAAATTATTCAAAAAATAATTTTTTACTGTCTCAAATTTTAATTACGCCAGGGATTGCCTTTTCTATAGTAAATTTTTCACAAAATAATTTTATACTGTCGCAAATTTTAATTACGCCAGGAATTGCCTTTTCTATAGTAAATTTTGCAAAAAATAATTTTTTACTGTCTCAAATTTTAATTACGCCAGGGATTGCCTTTTCTATAGTAAATTATTCAAAAATAATTTTTTACTGTCTCAAATTTTAATTACGCCAGGGATTGCCTTTTCTATATTAAATTATTCAAAAAATAATTTTTTACTGTCTCAAATTTTAATTACGCCAGGGATTGCCTTTTCTTTAGTAAATTTTTCAAAAAATAATTTTATACTGTCGCAAATTTTAATTACGGCAGGGATTGCCTTTTCTATAGTAAATTTTGCAAAAAATAATTTTTTACTGTCTCAAATTTTAATTACGCCAGGGATTGCCTTTTCTATAGTAAATTTTTCACAAAATAATTTTATACTGTCGCAAATTTTAATTACGCCAGGAATTGCCTTTTCTATAGTAAATTTTGCAAAAAAATAATTTTTTACTGTCTCAAATTTTAAATTACGCCAGGGATTGCCTTTTCTATAGTAAATTATTCAAAAAATAATTTTTTACTGTCTCAAATTTTAATTACGCCAGGGATTGCCTTTTCTATATTAAATTATTCAAAAAATAATTTTTTACTGTCTCAAATTTTAATTACGCCACGGATTGCCTTTTCTTTAGTAAATTTTTCAAAAAATAATTTTATAACTGTCGCAAATTTTAATTACGCCAGGGATTGCCTCTTCTATAGTAAATTTTGCAAAAAATAATTTTTTACTGTCTCAAATTTAATTACGCCAGGGATTGCCTTTTCTATAGTAAATTATTCAAAAAAATAATTTTTTACTGTCTCAAATTTTAATTACGCCAGGGATTGCTTTTTTCTATAGTAAATTTTGCAAAAAATTATTGTTTACTGTCGCAAATTTTAATTACGCCAGGGATTGCCTTTTCTATAGTAAATTATTCAAAAAATAATTTTTTACTGTCTCAAATTTTAATTACGCCAGGGATTGCCTTTTCTATAGTAAATTTTGCAAAAAATAATTGTTTTAGTGTCGCAAATTTTAATTACGCCAGGGATTGCCTTTTCTATAGTAAATAATTAAAAAATAATTTTTTACTGTCTCAAATTTAATTACGCCAGGGATTGCCTTTTCTATAGTAAATTTTGCAAAAAATAATTGTTTAGTGTCGCAAATTTTAATTACGCCAGGGATTGCCTTTTCTATAGTAAATTTTCCAAAAAATAATTGTTTAGTGTCGCAAATTATAATTACGCTAGGGATTGCCTTTTCTATAGTAAATTATTCAAAAAGTAATTTTTTACTGTCGCAAATTTTAATTACGCCAGGGATTGCCTTTTCTATAGTAAATTTTGCAAAAAATAATTGTTTAGTGTGGCAAATTTTAAATACGCCAGGGATTGCCTTTTCTATAGTAAATTATTCAAGAAATAATTTTTTACTGTCTCAAATTTTAATTACGCCAGGGATTGCCTTTTCTATAGTAAATTTTGCAAAAATTCATTTTATACTATCGCAAATTTTAATTACGCCAGGGATTGCCTTTTCTATAGTAAATTATTCAAAAAATAATTTTTTACTGTCTCAAATTTTAATTACGCCAGGGATTGCCTTTTCTATAGTAAATTTTTCAAAAAATAATTTTATACTGTCGCAAATTTTAATTACGCCAGGGATTGCCTTTTCTATAGTAAATTTTGCAAAAAATAATTTTTTACTGTCTCAAATTTTAATTACGCCAGGGATTGCCTTTTCTATAGTAAATTATTCAAAAATAATTTTTTACTGTCTCAAATTTTAATTACGCCAGGATTGCCTTTTCTATAGTAAATTCTTCAAAAAAATAATTTTTTACTGTCTCAAATTTTAATTACGCCAGGGATTTGCCTTTTCTATAGTAAATTTTGCAAAAAATAATTGTTTAGTGTCGCAAATTTTAATTACGCCAGGGATTGCCTTTTCTATAGTAAATTATTCATAAAATAATTGTTTAGTGTCGCAAATTTTAATTACGCCAGGGATTGCCTTTTCTATAGTAAATTATTCAAAAAATAATTGTTTAGTGTCGCAAATTTTAATTACGCCAGGGATTGCCTTTTCTATAGTAAATTTTGCAAAAAATAATTGTTTAGTGTCGCAAATTTTAATTACGCCAGGGATTGCCTTTTCTATAGTAAATTATTCAAAAAATAATTTTTTACCGTCTCAAATTTTAATTACGCCAGGGATTGCCTTTTCTATAGTAAATTATTCAAAAAATAATTTTTTACTGTCGCAAATTTTAACTACGCCAGGGATTGCCTTTTCTATAGTAAATTATTCAAAAAATAATTTTATACTGTCGCAAATTTTAGTTACGCCAGGGATTGCCTTTTCTATAGTAAATTATTCAAAAAATAATTTTTTACTGTCTCAAATTTTAATTACGCCAGGGATTGCCTTTTCTATAGTAAATTTTGCAAAAAATAATTGTTTAGTGTCGCAAATTTTAATTACGCCAGGGATTGCCTTTTCTATAGTAAATTATTCAAAAAATAATTTTTTACTGTCTCAAATTTTAATTACGCCAGGGATTTCCTTTTCTATAGTAAATTTTTCACAAAATAATTTTATACTGTCGCAAATTTTAATTACGCCAGGAATTGCCTTTTCTATAGTAAATTTTGCAAAAAATAATTTTTTACTGTCTCAAATTTTAATTACGCCAGGGATTGCCTTTTCTATAGTAAATTATTCAAAAAATAATTTTTTACTGTCTCAAATTTTAATTACGCCAGGGATTGCCTTTTCTATATTAAATTATTCAAAAAATAATTTTTTACTGTCTCAAATTTTAATTACGCCAGGGATTGCCTTTTCTTTAGTAAATTTTTCAAAAAATAATTTTATACTGTCGCAAATTTTAATTACGGCAGGGATTGCCTTTTCTATAGTAAATTTTGCAAAAAATAATTTTTACTGTCTCAAATTTTAATTACGCCAGGGATTGCCTTTTCTATAGTAAATTTTTCACAAAATAATTTTATACTGTCGCAAATTTTAATTACGCCAGGAATTGCCTTTTCTATAGTAAATTTTGCAAAAAATAATTTTTTACTGTCTCAAATTTTAATTACGCCAGGGATTGCCTTTTCTATAGTAAATTGATTCAAAAAAATAATTTTTTACTGTCTCAAATTTTAATTACGCCAGGGATTGCCTTTTCTATATTAAATTATTCAAAAAATAATTTTTTACTGTCTCAAATTTTAATTACGCCACGGATTGCCTTTTCTTTAGTAAATTTTTCAAAAAATAATTTTATACTGTCGCAAATTTTAATTACGCCAGGGATTGCCTCTTCTATAGTAAATTTTGCAAAAATAATTTTTTACTGTCTCAAATTTTAATTACGCCAGGGATTGCCTTTTCTATAGTAAATTATTCAAAAAAATAATTTTTTACTGTCTCAAATTTTAATTACGCCAGGGATTGCTTTTTTCTATAGTAAATTTTGCAAAAAATTATTGTTTACTGTCGCAAATTTTAATTACGCCAGGGATTGCCTTTTCTATAGTAAATTATTCAAAAAATAATTTTTTACTGTCTCAAATTTTAATTACGCCAGGGATTGCCTTTTCTATAGTAAATTTTGCAAAAAATAATTGTTTAGTGTCGCAAATTTTAATTACGCCAGGGATTGCCTTTTCTATAGTAAATAATTAAAAAAATAATTTTTTACTGTCTCAAATTTTAATTACGCCAGGGATTGCCTTTTCTATAGTAAATTTTGCAAAAAATAATTGTTTAGTGTCGCAAATTTTAATTACGCCAGGGATTGCCTTTTCTATAGTAAATTTTGCAAAAAATAATTGTTTAGTGTCGCAAATTATAATTACGCTAGGGATTGCCTTTTCTATAGTAAATTATTCAAAAAGTAATTTTTTACTGTCGCAAATTTTAATTACGCCAGGGATTGCCTTTTCTATAGTAAATTTTGCAAAAAATAATTGTTTAGTGTGGCAAATTTTAAATACGCCAGGGATTGCCTTTTCTATAGTAAATTATTCAAGAAATAATTTTTTACTGTCTCAAATTTTAATTACGCCAGGGATTGCCTTTTCTATAGTAAATTTTGCAAAAATTCATTTTATACTGTCGCAAATTTTAATTACGCCAGGGATTGCCTTTTCTATAGTAAATTATTCAAAAAATAATTTTTTACTGTCTCAAATTTTAATTACGCCAGGGATTGCCTTTTCTATAGTAAATTTTTCAAAAAATAATTTTATACTGTCGCAAATTTTAATTACGCCAGGGATTGCCTTTTCTATAGTAAATTTTGCAAAAAATAATTTTTTACTGTCTCAAATTTTAATTACGCCAGGGATTGCCTTTTCTATAGTAAATTATTCAAAAAATAATTTTTTACTGTCTCAAATTTTAATTACGCCAGGGATTGCCTTTTCTATAGTAAATTCTTCAAAAAAATAATTTTTTACTGTCTCAAATTTTAATTACGCCAGGGATTGCCTTTTCTATAGTAAATTTTGCAAAAAATAATTGTTTAGTGTCGCAAATTTTAATTACGCCAGGGATTGCCTTTTCTATAGTAAATTATTCATAAAATAATTGTTTAGTGTCGCAAATTTTAATTACGCCAGGGATTGCCTTTTCTATAGTAAATTATTCAAAAAATAATTGTTTAGTGTCGCAAATTTTAATTACGCCAGGGATTGCCTTTTCTATAGTAAATTTTGCAAAAAATAATTGTTTAGTGTCGCAAATTTTAATTACGCCAGGGATTGCCTTTTCTATAGTAAATTATTCAAAAAATAATTTTTTACCGTCTCAAATTTTAATTACGCAGGGATTGCCTTTTCTATAGTAAATTATTCAAAAAATAATTTTTTACTGTCGCAAATTTTAACTACGCCAGGGATTGCCTTTTCTATAGTAAATTATTCAAAAAATAATTTTATACTGTCGCAAATTTTAGTTACGCCAGGGATTGCCTTTTCTATAGTAAATTATTCAAAAAAAATTTTTTACTGTTGCAAATTTTAATTACGCCAGGGATTGCCTTTTCTATAGTAAATTTTGCAAAAAATAATTGTTTACTGTCGCAAATTTTAATTACGCCAGGGATTGCCTTTTCTATAGTAAATTATTCAAAAAATAATTTTTTACTGTCTCAAATTTTAATTACGCCAGGGATTGCCTTTTCTATAGTAAATTTTGCAAAAAATAATTGTTTAGTGTTGCAAATTTTAATTACGCCAGGGGTTGCCTTTTCTATAGTAAATTATTCAAAAAATAATTTTTTACTCTCTCAAATTTTAATTACGCCAGGGATTGCCTTTTCAATAGTAAATTTTGCAAAAAATAATTTTTTACTGTCTCAAATTTTAATTACGCCAGGGATTGCCTTTTCTATAGTAAATTATTGAAAAAATAATTTTTTATTGTGTCAAATTTTAATTACGCCTGGGATTGCCTTTTCTATAGTAAATTATTCAAAAAATAATTTTTTACTGTCTCAAATTTTAATTACGCCAGGTATTGCCTTTTCTATAGTAAATTTTGCAAAAAATAATTGTTTAGTGTCGCAAATTTTAATTACGCCAGGGATTGCCTTTTCTATAGTAAATTTTGCAAAAAATAATTGTTTAGTGTCGCAAATTTTAATTACGCCAGGGATTGCCTTTTCTATAGTAAATTATTCAAAAAATAATTTTTTACTGTCACAAATTTTAATTACGCCAGGGATTGCCTTTTCTATAGTAAATTTTGCAAAAAATAATTGTTTAGTGTCGCAAATTTTAAATACGCCAGGGATTGGCTTTTCTATAGTAAATTATTCAAAAAATAATTTTTTACTGTCTCAAATTTTAATTACGCCAGGGATTGCCTTTTCTATAGTAAATTTTGCAAAAATTCATTTTATACTGTCGCAAATTTTAATTACGCCAGGGATTGGCTTTTCTATAGTAAATTATTCAAAAAATAATTTTTTACTGTCTCAAATTTTAATTACGCCAGGGATTGCCTTTTCTATAGTAAATTTTTCAAAAAATAATTTTATACTGTCGCAAATTTTAATTACGCCAGGGATTGCCTTTTCTATAGTAAATTTTGCAAAAAATAATTTTTTACTGTCTCAAATTTTAATTACGCCAGGGATTGCCTTTTCTATAGTAAATTATTCAAAAAATAATTTTTTACTGTCTCAAATTTTAATTACGCCAGGGATTGCCTTTTCTATAGTAAATTATTCAAAAAATAATTTTTTACTGTCTCAAATTTTAATTACGCCAGGGATTGCCTTTTCTATAGTAAATTTTTCAAAAAATAATTTTATACTGTCGCAAATTTTAATTACGCCAGGGATTGCCTTTTCTATAGTAAATTTTGCAAAAAATAATTTTTTACTGTCTCAAATTTTAATTACGCCAGGGATTGCCTTTTCTATAGTAAATTATTCAAAAAAATAATTTTTTACTGTCTCAAATTTTAATTACGCCAGGGATTGCCTTTTCTATAGTAAATTATTCAAAAAATAATTTTTTACTGTTGCAAATTTTAATTACCCCAGGGATTGCCTTTTCTATAGTAAATTTTGCAAAAAATAATTGTTTACTGTCGCAAATTTTAATTACGCCAGGGATTGCCTTTTCTATAGTAAATTATTCAAAAAATAATTTTTTACTGTCTCAAGTTTTAATTACGCCAGGGATTGCCTTTTCTATAGTAAATTTTGCAAAACATAATTGTTTAGTGTCGCAAATTTTAATTACGCCAGGGATTGCCTTTTCTATAGTAAATTATTCAAAAAATAATTTTTTACTGTCTCAAATTTTAATTACGCCAGGGATTGCCTTTTCTATAGTAAATTTTGCAAAAAATAATTGTTTAGTGTCGCAAATTTTAATTACGCCAGGGATTGCCTTTTCTATAGTAAATTTTGCAAAAAATAATTGTTTAGTGTCGCAAATTTTAATTACGCCAGGGATTGCCTTTTCTATAGTAAATAATTCAAAAAATAATTTTTTACTGTCACAAATTTTAATTACGCCAGGGATTGCCTTTTCTATAGTAAATTTTGCAAAAAATAATTGTTTAGTGTCGCAAATTTTAAATACGCCAGGGATTGCCTTTTCTATAGTAAATTATTCAAAAAATAATTTTTTACTGTCTCAAATTTTAATTACGCCAGGGATTGCCTTTTCTATAGTAAATTTTGCAAAAATTCATTTTATACTGTCGCAAATTTTAATTACGCCAGGGATTGGCTTTTCTATAGTAAATTATTCAAAAAATAATTTTTTACTGTCTCAAATTTTAATTACGCCAGGGATTGCCTTTTCTATAGTAAATTTTTCAAAAAATAATTTTATACTGTCGCAAATTTTAATTACGCCAGGGATTGCCTTTTCTATAGTAAATTTTTCAAAAAATAATTTTTTACTGTCTCAAATTTTAATTACGCCAGGGATTGCCTTTTCTATAGTAAATTATTCAAAAAATAATTTTTTACTGTCTCAAATTTTAATTACGCCAGGGATTGCCTTTTCTATAGTAAATTATTCAAAAAATAATTTTTTACTGTCTCAAATTTTAATTACGCCAGGGATTGCCTTTTCTATAGTAAATTTTGCAAAAAATAATTGTTTACTGTCGCAAATTTTAATTACGCCAGGGATTGCCTTTTCTATAGTAAATTATTCAAAAAATAATTTTTTACTGTCTCAAATTTTAATTACGCCAGGGATTGCCTTTTCTATAGTAAATTTTTCAAAAAATAATTTTATACTGTCGCAAATTTTAATTACGCCAGGAATTGCCTTTTCTATAGTAAATTTTGCAAAAAATAATTTTTTACTGTCTCAAATTTTAATTACGCCAGGGATTGCCTTTTCTATAGTAAATTATTCAAAAAATAATTTTTTACTGTCTCAAATTTTAATTACGCCAGGGATTGCCTTTTCTATATTAAATTATTCAAAAAATAATTTTTTACTGTCTCAAATTTTAATTACGCCAGGGATTGCCTTTTCTATAGTAAATTTTTCAAAAAATAATTTTATACTGTCGCAAATTTTAATTACGCCAGGGATTGCCTTTTCTATAGTAAATTTTGCAAAAAATAATTTTTTACTGTCTCAAATTTTAATTACGCCAGGGATTGCCTTTTCTATAGTAAATTATTCAAAAAAATAATTTTTTACTGTCTCAAATTTTAATTACGCCAGGGATTGCCTTTTCTTTAGTAAATTATTCAAAAAATAATTTTTTACTGTTGCAAATTTTAATTACCCCAGGGATTGCCTTTTCTATAGTAAATTTTGCAAAAATAATTGTTTACTGTCGCAAATTTTAATTACGCCAGGGATTGCCTTTTCTATAGTAAATTATACAAAAAATAATTTTTTACTGTCTCAAATTTTAATTACGCCAGGGTTTGCCTTTTCTATAGTAAATTTTGCAAAAAATAATTGTTTAGTGTCGCAAATTTTAATTACGCCAGGGATTGCCTTTTCTATAGTAAATTATTCAAAAAATAATTTTTTACTGTCTCAAATTTTAATTACGCCAGGGATTGCCTTTTCTATAGTAAATTTTGCAAAAAATAATTGTTTAGTGTCGCAAATTTTAATTACGCCAGGGATTGCCTTTTCTATAGTAAATTTTGCAAAAAATAATTGTTTAGTGTCGCAAATTTTAATTACGCTAGGGATTGCCTTTTCTATAGTAAATTATTCAAAAAGTAATTTTTTACTGTCGCAAATTTTAATTACGCCAGGGATTGCCTTTTCTATAGTAAATTTTGCAAAAAATAATTGTTTAGTGTCGCAAATTTTAAATACGCCAGGGATTGCCTTTTCTATAGTAAATTATTCAAGAAACAATTTTTTACTGTCTCAAATTTTAATTACGCCAGGGATTGCCTTTTCTATAGTAAATTTTGCAAAAATTCATTTTATACTGTCGCAAATTTTAATTACGCCAGGGATTGCCTTTTCTATAGTAAATTATTCAAAAAATAATTTTTTACTGTCTCAAATTTTAATTACGCCAGGGATTGCCTTTTCTATAGTAAATTTTTCAAAAAATAATTTTATACTGTCGCAAATTTTAATTACGCCAGGGATTGCCTTTTCTATAGTAAATTTTGCAAAAAATAATTTTTTACTGTCTCAAATTTTAATTACGCCAGGGATTGCCTTTTCTATAGTAAATTATTCAAAAAATAATTTTTTACTGTCTCAAATTTTAATTACGCCAGGGATTGCCTTTTCTATAGTAAATTATTCAAAAAATAATTTTTTACTGTCTCAAATTTTAATTACGCCAGGGATTGCCATTTCTATAGTAAATTTTGCAAAAAATAATTGTTTAGTGTCGCAAATTTTAATTACGCCAGGGATTGCCTTTTCTATAGTAAATTATTCAAAAAATAATTGTTTGGTTTCGCAAATTTTAATTACGCCAGGGATTGCCTTTTCTATAGTAAATTATTCAAAAAATAATTGTTTAGTGTCGCAAATTTTAATTACGCCAGGGATTGCCTTTTCTATAGTAAATTTTGCAAAAAATAATTGTTTAGTGTCGCAAATTTTAATTACGCCAGGGATTGCCTTTTCTATAGTAAATTATTCAAAAAATAATTTTTTACTGTCTCAAATTTTAATTACGCCAGGGATTGCCTTTTCTATAGTAAATTATTCAAAAAATAATTTTTTACTGTCGCAAATTTTAATTACGCCAGGGATTGCCTTTTCTTTAGTAAATTATTCAAAAAATAATTTTTTACTGTTGCAAATTTTAATTACCCCAGGGATTGCCTTTTCTATAGTAAATTTTGCAAAAATAATTGTTTACTGTCGCAAATTTTAATTACGCCAGGGATTGCCTTTTCTATAGTAAATTATACAAAAAATAATTTTTTACTGTCTCAAATTTTAATTACGCCAGGGTTTGCCTTTTCTATAGTAAATTTTGCAAAAAATAATTGTTTAGTGTCGCAAATTTTAATTACGCCAGGGATTGCCTTTTCTATAGTAAATTATTCAAAAAATAATTTTTTACTGTCTCAAATTTTAATTACGCCAGGGATTGCCTTTTCTATAGTAAATTTTGCAAAAAATAATTGTTTAGTGTCGCAAATTTTAATTACGCCAGGGATTGCCTTTTCTATAGTAAATTTTGCAAAAAATAATTGTTTAGTGTCGCAAATTTTAATTACGCTAGGGATTGCCTTTTCTATAGTAAATTATTCAAAAAGTAATTTTTTACTGTCGCAAATTTTAATTACGCCAGGGATTGCCTTTTCTATAGTAAATTTTGCAAAAAATAATTGTTTAGTGTCGCAAATTTTAAATACGCCAGGGATTGCCTTTTCTATAGTAAATTATTCAAGAAATAATTTTTTACTGTCTCAAATTTTAATTACGCCAGGGATTGCCTTTTCTATAGTAAATTTTGCAAAAATTCATTTTATACTGTCGCAAATTTTAATTACGCCAGGGATTGCCTTTTCTATAGTAAATTATTCAAAAAATAATTTTTTACTGTCTCAAATTTTAATTACGCCAGGGATTGCCTTTTCTATAGTAAATTTTTCAAAAAATAATTTTATGCTGTCGCAAATTTTAATTACGCCAGGGATTGCCTTTTCTATAGTAAATTTTGCAAAAAATAATTTTTTACTGTCTCAAATTTTAATTACGCCAGGGATTGCCTTTTCTATAGTAAATTATTCAAAAAATAATTTTTTACTGTCTCAAATTTTAATTACGCCAGGGATTGCCTTTTCTATAGTAAATTATTCAAAAAATAATTTTTTACTGTCTCAAATTTTAATTACGCCAGGGATTGCCATTTCTATAGTAAATTTTGCAAAAAATAATTGTTTAGTGTCGCAAATTTTAATTACGCCAGGGATTGCCTTTTCTATAGTAAATTATTCAAAAAATAATTGTTTGGTTTCGCAAATTTTAATTACGCCAGGGATTGCCTTTTCTATAGTAAATTATTCAAAAAATAATTGTTTAGTGTCGCAAATTTTAATTACACCAGGGATTGCCTTTTCTATAGTAAATTTTGCAAAAAATAATTGTTTAGTGTCGCAAATTTTAATTACGCCAGGGATTGCCTTTTCTATAGTAAATTATTCAAAAAATAATTTTTTACTGTCTCAAATTTTAATTACGCCAGGGATTGCCTTTTCTATAGTAAATTATTCAAAAAATAATTTTTTACTGTCGCAAATTTTAATTACGCCAGGGATTGCCTTTTCTATAGTAAATTATTCAAAAAATAATTTTATAATGTCGCAAATTTTAATTACGCCAGGGATTGCCTTTTCTATAGTAAATTATTCAAAAAATTATTTTTTACTGTTGCAAATTTTAATTACGCCAGGGATTGCCTTTTCTATAGTAAATTTTGCAAAAAATAATTGTTTACTGTCGCAAATTTTAATTACGCCAGGGATTGCCTTTTCTATAGTAAATTATTCAAAAAATAATTTTTTACTGTCTCAAATTTTAATTACGCCAGGGATTGCCTTTTCTATAGTAAATTTTTCAAAAAATAATTTTATACTGTCGCAAATTTTAATTACGCCAGGGATTGCCTTTTCTATAGTAAATTTTGCAAAAAATAATTTTTTACTCTCTCAAATTTTAATTACGCCAGGGATTGCCTTTTCTATAGTAAATTATTCAAAAAAATAATTTTTTACTGTCTCAAATTTTAATTACGCCAGGGATTGCCTTTTCTTTAGTAAATTATTCAAAAAATAATTTTTTACTGTTGCAAATTTTAATTACCCCAGGGATTGCCTTTTCTATAGTAAATTTTGCAAAAATAATTGTTTACTGTCGCAAATTTTAATTACGCCAGGGATTGCCTTTTCTATAGTAAATTATACAAAAAATAATTTTTTACTGTCTCAAATTTTAATTACGCCAGGGTTTGCCTTTTCTATAGTAAATTTTGCAAAAAATAATTGTTTAGTGTCGCAAATTTTAATTACGCCAGGGATTGCCGCTTCTATAGTAAATTATTCAAAAAATAATTTTTTACTGTCTCAAATTTTAATTACGCCAGGGATTGCCTTTTCTATAGTAAATTTTGCAAAAAATAATTGTTTAGTGTCGCAAATTTTAATTACGCCAGGGATTGCCTTTTCTATAGTAAATTTTGCAAAAAATAATTGTTTAGTGTCGCAAATTTTAATTACGCTAGGGATTGCCTTTTCTATAGTAAATTATTCAAAAAGTAATTTTTTACTGTCGCAAATTTTAATTACGCCAGGGATTGCCTTTTCTATAGTAAATTTTGCAAAAAATAATTGTTTAGTGTCGCAAATTTTAAATACGCCAGGGATTGCCTTTTCTATAGTAAATTATTCAAGAAATAATTTTTTACTGTCTCAAATTTTAATTACGCCAGGGATTGCCTTTTCTATAGTAAATTTTGCAAAAATTCATTTTATACTGTCGCAAATTTTAATTACGCCAGGGATTGCCTTTTCTATAGTAAATTATTCAAAAAATAATTTTTTACTGTCTCAAATTTTAATTACGCCAGGGATTGCCTTTTCTATAGTAAATTTTTCAAAAAATAATTTTATACTGTCGCAAATTTTAATTACGCCAGGGATTGCCTTTTCTATAGTAAATTTTGCAAAAAATAATTTTTTACTGTCTCAAATTTTAATTACGCCAGGGATTGCCTTTTCTATAGTAAATTATTCAAAAAATAATTTTTTACTGTCTCAAATTTTAATTACGCCAGGGATTGCCTTTTCTATAGTAAATTATTCAAAAAATAATTTTTTACTGTCTCAAATTTTAATTACGCCAGGGATTGCCATTTCTATAGTAAATTTTGCAAAAAATAATTGTTTAGTGTCGCAAATTTTAATTACGCCAGGGATTGCCTTTTCTATAGTAAATTATTCAAAAAATAATTGTTTGGTTTCGCAAATTTTAATTACGCCAGGGATTGCCTTTTCTATAGTAAATTATTCAAAAAATAATTGTTTAGTGTCGCAAATTTTAATTACGCCAGGGATTGCCTTTTCTATAGTAAATTTTGCAAAAAATAATTGTTTAGTGTCGCAAATTTTAATTACGCCAGGGATTGCCTTTTCTATAGTAAATTATTCAAAAAATAATTTTTTACTGTCTCAAATTTTAATTACGCCAGGGATTGCCTTTTCTATAGTAAATTATTCAAAAAATAATTTTTTACTGTCGCAAATTTTAATTACGCCAGGGATTGCCTTTTCTATAGTAAATTATTCAAAAAATAATTTTATAATGTCGCAAATTTTAATTACGCCAGGGATTGCCTTTTCTATAGTAAATTATTCAAAAAATTATTTTTTACTGTTGCAAATTTTAATTACGCCAGGGATTGCCTTTTCTATAGTAAATTTTGCAAAAAATAATTGTTTACTGTCGCAAATTTTAATTACGCCAGGGATTGCCTTTTCTATAGTAAATTATTCAAAAAATAATTTTTTACTGTCTCAAATTTTAATTACGCCAGGGATTGCCTTTTCTATAGTAAATTTTGCAAAAAATAATTGTTTAGTGTTGCAAATTTTAATTACGCCAGGGGTTGCCTTTTCTATAGTAAATTATTCAAAAAATAATTTTTTACTCTCTCAAATTTTAATTACGCCAGGGATTGCCTTTTCTATAGTAAATTATTCAAAAATTCATTTTTTACTGTTGCAAATTTTAATTACGCCAGGGATTGCCTTTTCTATAGTAAATTATTCAAAAAATAATTTTTTACTGTCTCAAATTTTAATTACGCCAGGGATTGCCTTTTCTATAGTAAATTTTGCAAAAAATAATTTTTTACTGTCTCAAATTTTAATTACGCCAGGGATTACCTTTTCTATAGTAAATTTTGCAAAAAATAATTGTTTAGTGTCGCAAATTTTAATTACGCCAGGGATTGCCTTTTCTATAGTAAATTATTCAAAAAATAATTTTTTACTGTCTCAAATTTTAATTACGCCAGGGATTGCCTTTTCTATAGTAAATTTTGCAAAAAATAATTGTTTAGTGTCGCAAATTTTAATTACGCCAGGGATTGCCTTTTCTATAGTAAATTATTCAAAAAATAATTGTTTAGTGTCGCAAATTTTAATTACGCCAGGGATTGCCTTTTCTATAGTAAATTATTCAAAAAATAATTGTTTAGTGTCGCAAATTTTAATTACGCCAGGGATTGCCTTTTCTATAGTAAATTTTGCAAAAAATAATTGTTTAGTGTCGCAAATTTTAATTACGCCAGGGATTGCCTTTTCTGTAGTAAATTTTGCAAAAAATAATTGTTTAGTGTCGCAAATTTTAATTACGCCAGGGATTGCCTTTTCTGTAGTAAATTATTCAAAAAATAATTTTTTACTGTTGCAAATTTTAATTACGCCAGGGATTGCCTTTTCTATAGTAAATTTTGCAAAAAATAATTGTTTACTGTCGCAAATTTTAATTACGCCAGGGATTGCCTTTTCTATAGTAAATTTTGCAAAAAATAATTGTTTAGTGTCGCAAATTTTAATTACGCCAGGGATTGCCTTTTCTATAGTAAATTTTGCAAAAAATAATTTTTTACTGTCTCAAATTTTAATTACGCCAGGGATTGCCTTTTCTATAGTAAATTATTCAAAAAATAATTATTTATTGTCGCCAATTTTAATTACGCCAGGGATTGCCTTTTCTATAGTAAATTTTGCAAAAAATAATTGTTTAGTGTCGCAAATTTTAATTACGCCAGGGATTACCTTTTCTATAGTAAATTATTCAAAAAATAATTTTTTACTGTCTCAAATTTTAATTACGCCAGGGATTGCCTTTTCTATAGTAAATTTTTCAAAAAATAATTTTATACTGTCGCAAATTTTAATTACGCCAGGGATTGCCTTTTCTATAGTAAATTATTCAAAAAAAATTTTTTTACTGTCTCAAATTTTAATCACGCCAGGGATTGCCTTTTCTATAGTAAATTATTCAAAAAATAATTTTTTACTGTCGCAAATTTTAATTACGCCAGGGATTGCCTTTTCTATAGTAAATTATTCAAAAAATAATTTTATACTGTCGCAAATTTTAATTACGCCAGGGATTGCCTTTTCTATAGTAAATTATTCAAAAAATAATTTTTTACTGTTGCAAATTTTAATTACGCCAGGGATTGCCTTTTCTATAGTAAATTTTGCAAAAAATAATTGTTTACTGTCGCAAATTTTAATTACGCCAGGGATTGCCTTTTCTATAGTAAATTTTGCAAAAAATAATTGTTTACTGTCGCAAATTTTAATTACGCCAGGGATTGCCTTTTCTATAGTAAATTTTGCAAAAAATAATTTTTTACTGTCTCAAATTTTAATTACGCCAGGGATTGCCTTTTCTATAGTAAATTATTCAAAAATTAATTATTTACTGTCGCAAATTTTAATTACGCCAGGGATTGCCTTTTCTATAGTAAATTTTGCAAAAAATAATTGTTTAGTGTCGCAAATTTTAATTACGCCAGGGATTACCTTTTCTATAGTAAATTATTCAAAAAATAATTTTTTACTTTCTCAAATTTTAATTACGCCAGGGATTGCCTTTTCTATAGTAAATTTTTCAAAAAATAATTTTATACTGTCGCAAATTTTAATTACGCCAGGGATTGCCTTTTCTATAGTAAATTATTCAAAAAATAATTTTTTACTGTCTCAAATTTTAATCACGCCAGGGATTGCCTTTTCTATAGTAAATTATTCAAAAAATAATTTTTTACTGTCGCAAATTTTAATTACGCCAGGGATTGCCTTTTCTATAGTAAATTTTGCAAAAAATAATTGTTTACTGTCGCAAATTTTAATTACGCCAGGGATTGCCTTTTCTATAGTAAATTATCCAAAAAATAATTTTATACTGTCGCAAATTTTAATTACGCCAGGGATTGCCTTTTCTATAGTAAATTTTGCAAAAAATAATTGTTTAGTGTCGCAAATTTTAAATACGCCAGGGATTGCCTTTTCTATAGTAAATTATTCAAAAAATAATTTTTTACTGTCGCAAATTTTAATTACGCCAGGGATTGCCTTTTCTATAGTAAATTTTGCAAAAAATAATTGTTTAGTGTCGCAAATTTTAAATGCGCCATTGATTGCCTTTTCTATAGTAAATTATTTAAAAAATAATTTTTTACTGTCTCAAATTTTAATTACGCCAGGGATGGCCTTTTCTATAGTATATTATTCAAAAAATAATTGTTTAGTGTCGCAAATTTTAATTACGCCAGGGATTGCCTTTTCTATAGTAAATTTTGCAAAAAATAATTGTTTAGTGTCGCAAATTTTAATTACGCCAGGGATTGCCTTTTCTATAGTAAATTTTGCAAAAAATAATTTTTTACTGTCTCAAATTTTAATTACGCCAGGGATTGCCTTTTCTATAGTAAATTATTCAAAAAATAATTTTTTACTGTTGCAAATTTTAATTACGCCAGGGATTGCCTTTTCTATAGTAAATTATTCAAAAAATAATTTTTTACTGTTGCAAATTTTAATTACGCCAGGGATTGCCTTTTCTATAGTAAATTTTGCAAAAAATAATTGTTTACTGTCGCAAATTTTAATTACGCCAGGGATTGCCTTTTCTATAGTAAATTTTGCAAAAAATAATTGTTTAGTGTCGCAAATTTTAATTACGCCAGGGATTGCCTTTTCTATAGTAAATTTTGCAAAAAATAATTTTTTACTGTCTCAAATTTTAATTACGCCAGGGATTGCCTTTTCTATAGTAAATTATTCAAAAAATAATTTTTTACTGTCGCAAATTTTAATTACGCCAGGGATTGCCTTTTCTATAGTAAATTTTGCAAAAAATAATTGTTTAGTGTCGCAAATTTTAGTTACGCCAGGGATTGCCTTTTCTATAGTAAATTATTCAAAAAATAATTTTTTACTGTCTCAAATTTTAATTACGCCAGGGATTGCCTTTTCTATAGTAAATTTTTCAAAAAATAATTTTATACTGTCGCAAATTTTAATTACGCCAGGGATTGCCTTTTCTATAGTAAATTATTCAAAAAATAATTTTTTACTGTCTCAAATTTTAATTACGCCAGGGATTGCCTTTTCTATAGTAAATTTTTAAAAAAATAATTTTATACTGTCGCAAATTTTAATTACGCCAGGGATTGCCTTTTCTATAGTAAATTATTCAAAAATTCATTTTATACTGTCGCAAATTTTAATTACGCCAGGGATTGCCTTTTCTATAGTAAATTATTCAAAAAATAATTTTTTACTGTCTCAAATTTTAATTACGCCAGGGATTGCCTTTTCTATAGTAAATTTTTCAAAAAATAATTTTATACTGTCGCAAATTTTAATTACGCCAGGGATTGCCTTTTCTATAGTAAATTATTCAAAAAATAATTGTTTAGTTTCGCAAATTTTAATTACGCCAGGGATTGCCTTTTCTATAGTAAATTTTGCAAAAAATAATTGTTTAGTGTCGCAAATTTTAATTACGCCAGGGATTGCCTTTTCTTTAGTAAATTTTGGAAAAAATAATTGTCTAGTGTCGCAAATTTTAATTACGGCAGGGATTTCCTTTTCTATAGTAAATTATTCAAAAAATAATTTTTTACTATCGCAAATTTTAATTACGCCAGGGATTGCCTTTTCTATAGTAAATTTTGCAAAAAATAATTGTTTACTGTCGCAAATTTTAATTACGCCAGGGATTGCCTTTTCTATAGTAAATTATTCAAAAAATAATTTTATACTGTCGCAAATTTTAATTACGCCAGGGATTGCCTTTTCTATAGTAAATTTTGCAAAAAATAATTGTTTAGTGTCGCAAATTTTAAATACGCCAGGGATTGCCTTTTCTGTAGTAAATTATTCAAAAAATAATTTTTTACTGTCGCAAATTTTAATTACGCCAGGGATTGCCTTTTCTATAGTAAATTTTGCAAAAAATAATTGTTTAGTGTCGCAAATTTTAAATACGCCAGGGATTGCCTTTTCTATAGTAAATTATTCAAAAAATAATTTTTTACTGTCTCAAATATTAATTACGCCAGGGATTGCCTTTTCTATAGTAAATTATTCAAAAAATAATTGTTTAGTGTCGCAAATTTTAGTTACGCCAGGGATTGCCTTTTCTATAGTAAATTATTCAAAAAATAATTTTTTACTGTCTCAAATTTTAATTACGCCAGGGATTGCCTTTTCTATAGTAAATTTTTCAAAAAATAATTTTATACTGTCGCAAATTTTAATTACGCCAGGGATTGCCTTTTCTATAGTAAATTATTCAAAAAATAATTTTTTACTGTCTCAAATTTTAATTACGCCAGGGATTGCCTTTTCTATAGTAAATTTTTAAAAAAATAATTTTATACTGTCGCAAATTTTAATTACGCCAGGGATTGCCTTTTCTATAGTAAATTATTCAAAAATTCATTTTATACTGTCGCAAATTTTAATTACGCCAGGGATTGCCTTTTCTATAGTAAATTATTCAAAAAATAATTTTTTACTGTCTCAAATTTTAATTACGCCAGGGATTGCCTTTTCTATAGTAAATTTTTCAAAAAATAATTTTATACTGTCGCAAATTTAATTACGCCAGGGATTGCCTTTTCTATAGTAAATTTTGCAAAAAATAATTGTTTAGTGTCGCAAATTTTAATTACGCCAGGGATTGCCTTTTCTTTAGTAAATTTTGCAAAAAATAATTGTCTAGTGTCGCAAATTTTAATTACGCCAGGGATTTCCTTTTCTATAGTAAATTATTCAAAAAATAATTTTTTACTGTCGCAAATTTTAATTACGCCAGGGATTGCCTTTTCTATAGTAAATTTTGCAAAAAATAATTGTTTACTGTCGCAAATTTTAATTACGCCAGGATTGCCTTTTCTATAGTAAATTATTCAAAAAATAATTTTATACTGTCGCAAATTTTAATTACGCCAGGGATTGCCTTTTCTATAGTAAATTTTGCAAAAAATAATTGTTTAGTGTCGCAAATTTTAAATACGCCAGGATTGCCTTTTCTATAGTAAATTATTCAAAAAATAATTTTTTACTGTCTCAAATATTAATTACGCCAGGGATTGCCTTTTCTATAGTAAATTATTCAAAAAATAATTGTTTAGTGTCGCAAATTTTAATTACGCCAGGGATTGCCTTTTCTATAGTAAATTTTGCAAAAAATAATTGTTTAGTGTCGCAAATTTTAAATACGCCAGGGATTGCCTTTT